>ML996205.1:0-88258 GCA_010093805.1 Polyplosphaeria fusca
GGATTCGATAAGCTTTGAGGACCTCCTTGGCGTATTGCGCAATCCATACGGGCTGCCAGGTGCCATCTTGATCGATATTGATCGATATTAAGGGCGATATCGCGATTTGGACAAGAAACAGGTCTGACGGGCGACGTTGAATTGTTGAGATCCCCCCGCCAAACAAGCTTGATATCAGAGGATATCAAGATACGGTACGATCCACCTGTATATCCCGATTAGGAAAGGTGATCAGATCCGTGAGATCCACGGGGATCCGCGTATCTCACGGATCTAGCTCCATGGATCCGGGGATCCGTCCATGCCCATCACTGCTGGCGAGCAAACAAACAAGATACAGTAACAACATCAACTACTGAGGCTGAACTACTTGCCCTCTCACAAGTTGCAAAGGAGGCGATATTCACATCGTTACTTCTCATTGTTCTCAATGAGCTTCAAGTTAAGCTTAGTGACCAAACAATCCAAATCAACTGCGACAACCTTCAGACAATCAGGCTCATGACTGAGCAGGTATCACGCCTGCAGACAAAGCTACGACTCGTTGATATACACAAACACTGGCTACGACAGGAAGTTGCTTGCAAGACGATACGAATCAAATATGTACCATCAGAAGAGATGCTGGCTGATGGACTGACAAAAGCCCTGCCTGCAGGCAAGTGGGAGCACTTCCTCGATCAACTAGGAATGGTAAACATCAGCAATCGACTATCCAACAAGGAAGTGGATGAAGTCCAGATCGAGCAGAAGACAGAAGCACTTGATCTTTAATAGCTAGACTAGCGAGCCTGCAAAAGGTGTCCAGCTCGAGTAGGTACTCAAGCTGAGGGGGTATGTCAGATTGGAGGCCTATCCAGAACTGTGGCTAGAAACAAGGTGCGTAGCAGTCAGGAGCTAGTAGGTTCAGGTCTGACGCTTGTCCAACTAGCTCAAGAGTAAGCACCAAAAATCGCGCATCAGTCAGATGAGAGAGGGGGAGAGAGACCCCGCACAGAAGGGGAAGACAGAACATCAATCAATCAATTCATGAAATAACCTACGTTGATCAATCTCTCATCAGAATCCATCGTGATATCTGACACTTACACGTAACTCGGCAGCTTTTCAGGAGCTTTGGAGGTCATATAAGAGCAAGGTGGCAGCGTGAAAGGGTATACAATCTTCACTAGATGGGCCACGGCTTGTAAAGAGGCAAAAGTTTACATCAGGCCGAGCTGAGTTCCTGCGCAACTCTATTCAAGCAGCTCAACTAGAGGCAGAGGTTACGCTTGACGACGAGTATGAGAGATGGAGGCATGAAGCAGCTTTGGCAGAGGACAATGAGCTTGCCCAGCAGCCTATCAAATACTGGCTCCTTAGTCGCTCGCGATACCCAGTACTTGCTGAACTCGCGCTTGATTTGTACTCTATTCCGGCCTCGTCTGCTGAATGTGAGAGGACTTTCAGCGAACTTGGAGATCTACTGGGTGTACGGCGGCTGAGTATGAAGCCAGATCTACTCTCGGCCTTACAATCGATTAGATCCTGGCGGAGGATTGGCCTAAGAACTAGCTGAATGCAATCAACTCAATCAACTCACAATCAACTCAACTCGAAGGTTGTATCTCAGCAAGCAACTCAACTCAAGCTTAAATTATCTACGTTCTTGGCAATCAACTCAACTCAATCCGAAGCTTATACAATTGTCAATCAATCAAGTCGAGCGTGCTCAACTTGATTGAGTTGATTGTTAGCAGCTCTGAATCGAGCATTATCCGTATAGTCTTCACAGACACTAGATCAACAATTGTTGCTTCAATCAAACCACTGCTACAATTCCATTAGTGCTCCATCATCCATGGTCTCGGTCGAAGAGCTGATATGCGCACCATCAACATGCCGTCTCAACGGCACAGCACGTTCAAATCGAGCGACCAAGAATAAGCAAGCTCTTTGAACAAGGTTTCTGCATCTCGAATACTGAACGCCACATTGACCTCTGATTAGAAGCAAGTCGCTATATGGCAGGCGCCGTTGTCGTGGGCAAGGCAGGATAATTGTGGGGTTCCGCGGAACCTACGTCATTGGTCTTCGGTAGGTCGACAACAACCGTGCCACAGCATCGCCATCGCACTACAGGAGATTAATAACCCATAAAATCATAAAGACTATGTAAGCCCAGGACACATGGTTACCTCGTGACCTATCCTCATGTACATAAGGCTGCTCGCCAGCCATCCTTCCTACATACATCTCATCACACCTACAACACACTTGTACCATACTCAATACACCTTGTACAACCCTCCACTCCTGCTTACAGACTAACCGATATGAGTCTCGCCGTCGTGTTCCTCAACGCCAGCTACCTTGAGAAACCACATGCGCACCTAAAAACGCTAGCATACCCGAAACTCTGGAACCTCCGCATACACAGCTTCCGAATGGAGCACAACCGCCGAAGAGTACCGGGAAAAGCCAAAAATTGCATGCATAATATCAATATTTCTCGTGCTCACGACTTTGCCTTGGGATGAAAGGCCCGATCTCCAATAGGCGCCCTCATTGCCTCACGCCTCACCTTGGAAGCCCCGGGTAGCATGTTCGAACAGTCGGTGAGGCTATCAACATCGTTTCCGACGACTCCAAATCGGTTCATAGCGCTCACGAAAGAAGCCGCCCACCCGGACTGGCTGATCGAAAATTTAGTCCACTCGTCAGAAGTCTGTAGTTGATGCATCAGCACACATCAAATTTGGTCTTCACGGCACTTACCCGGGAATCTTTGGACAGTTCCTTATCACTTTGAAGTGTATATGGCGCGGTACCACTCAAAGTTTCTCCGTAGAACGTAACGTCCCAAACACTCGGAGAGGTGTCGAACGAAGCACCTGCTTGCGCAGGGTCGTCGAAGAATTGCTTTCCTGTCGTGTGCGCGCCGACAAGCGCAACGACATCGTTGGCGGACAGACCAACGCTTGCGAACCTGGAAAGAATGGCATCGACCGAATCGTGACTGCTAGGAACGAGGCCCTCGGGAGCCGGAATCGAGCTGTCCTTTCGTCCCACCAACGCACGGATCTGTGGACCAAGGGGACAGACTGAAATGGCGACAGCTTGCGCAAACTGGATCATGTCTGCCGTTCCAACCTCATATTCATCCGCCCATTCACTTAGCTTGTTGCAAATATCTTCCAGGCCTGCATTCTCTGAACGAGAGCATTCGCCTCCAAGAATGAGACTCCCATCGCAACTGCCTGTGACGCAGTCGTGGAATGGGGCTCTGATGGCAGCACGTGCATGGTCGTTGCAACCATCGAATTCCGACTGCAGAGCTGACGCGACTTTGCTCCAAACTTCCGGGCAGGAGCCGGACTGTGCCGCGGCTAACGCAGATAAGGCAAGCAAAATCGAAGTATGGAAAGTCATGACGACGATTGACAAAAGTTTGACCAAATGAAGAACGAAGACAGCGAACGCTTCGGTAATCTGTCGAGTATATAACCCAGGGACGTGCGGAGTCTAGCTGTTGGGATATCGGTGCTGGTAGAAGAGGAATGTGATGTTTGGAGAGGTAACCCGAATCGAATGTGAATATCAAATCATACTACAGATTCTCAATGTGGGACAGCAGCTACCCTTATACCCAACCCTAAGTTAGACTCAGGTACATATGCAGAATGCTTCCAAAAATAACCTACGGACGCTCGCCTCTTCCAAATTCCGACCACCGAGAATTATGTAAATGTTCTACTACAGCTCTTGGGCGACCCATTCACCGTGAGATCGCCCTTCCATAGCCCCAGTCATCCCACGGGACGTCATGACCCAGTAAAAGTTCGACACGGCAGCATAAGCTAATGCAAGTCGGCGGAATACCAACAAACTGCTTGGCTTGTGGAGGTGTTTTCAATGCCTCCCTTGTCTGCCAAAAGCAATGCTGGCGAACTGTTCTTTGCAGGGTAAGTTGTAAAGAGAAGGTGGCACAGAAAGCCTGCGACCTTTGATAACAGAGCCATTTTTCCGTGCCCGTATTCAGATCCTTTACGTACTTCTGTGGTTCATTTCAGAGCATTGTCCACTTTAGTAAGACCGACAATCGCGCTACCATCTTATTACGATCGCTTTCGCGATACCCGTAGTCGTCCGTAGTCGCAGACACTTTCTGGAATTGTCCTTAGATCCGGAGGGAGCTTATGCTGTGCAGTAGCATAATGCTCGCTTACAGGTGCGTACGACCTATCAATCGTCGATCATGGGACCAAAGTCGGACAATTCAAGCAACGAAGAGATTGCTTTGAATAGTTCAAGCGTGTTAGCAGGGTTTTTATCTGAGGCTCAAGCCCTGTTTCGCATTCCTCGGCATGCGAAGCCTCCGCATCATCCTGTTCAGAAGCTGCTCAGTGTTGCGGTCGGAATGTCGGCATCCGTGCCACATTGATATCCAAGCTGTCCCAATCTGACGTTGCATTCCCCACAGGGCTGAGTGCTAAGCTTTCGCTGACCCACACTATCTGTAGGCGAAGTTGGGGAGCCGTGTTTCTCACATGGGATCTACGTCAGATCAAGATCGGAGAGTTTCGAAAGCAACGACCGTAGTGCGAGAGGATACCAGACTAAATCTTTTGTGGAGAAGAGAGCGAGTGGATTGTGCGCGCAATACTCGTAGGCACGCTTTAAATTATTAGCGTGGAAATGCCGAGTTAGGTCCATTTTGTTGGTGAAACTGCTTATTCGGCTTGAATGGAGAAGTGACGCGTGGTAAGGAGAATGCGTGTCTGGTGCGCTAATGCGATCCCGTTCGCTCTCCAGTAAGCAGATGGCGTGCTTACAGTAATCGGTGACGGTGTCGGTCATCCGGTGGGACGATATGAACAACGTTCGAAAAACCGTCCTACATTCTTTTAGCATTGACGGAGAGCTTCGGGTTTATGCGAAGACACAATGTCGATCGTTTGGTTAGGATGTTGCACCATTGCGTTTGTTAAAGTAGATCTGGTGGTAGCTCGACGCTCAACAGTTTGGGCTCCTGTACGCTCAATGACGAATGAAGTAAGCAAGCTCAACCCATGGACTTTGTCTGGTGTACTTGGCATGGACCACTACTAAAATCAACCCGTGGAGCCGACTGCAAAAACCCCTCTCAATCACTGCTAGATGCTACTGAATCTACAAGGAGTAAACTTAAGAGATTCTATCAGTCACGTGTCTTTCAAGCAAGTGGCCGACACCTGCCCCCAATACGATTGCAATAATAACCTTATAGCATAGTTATATACAACATAAGGTGGCTCTTTGCGCCTTCTTCGAACAAGAATTACTTACGTAGCGTGTTGAGCGACCTTCTAGCCTGGCTCACACGTGACTGACAGGACTTTGAAAAGTCTGCCCCTTGTATTGACCCTCGAGGGGCCAGAGCATGTTAAAACACAGTAATATCGCACAGTTAACCCTCCCAGGGTGGTTTGGTATATATTACAGCCTCCTTGACTACTGCGAAAGTGGTCCCATGCTAGAACAGTATTGTACAGTCCATTAGAGCCGTTTCATACTATAGCGTGGCCCGCTTCTAGTCCACAGTAATGAAGTTGCTCTGATCTTGTCGGAGATGTAAGCTCTACAGACATTTATGATTGGGAATTCTCATTCAAAGTATTCAGCGATCACGTGCGTAAGTCAATTCACGTGTCTGCTTCGTACACCTTCTTTTCGGTGCCGTAAATATCGTTCACCTCGTCTCAACTATTCAACTCGCAATGAATACGACATATATTAACATTCCTCCGATCTAATCTTGACTCGTTCATCATCTCGCATCGACATATCTATCGTCAGATCGCAATTGGATCAAACGCTAGAATTTTCCTTGAGAAGACTTAATGAATTTGCCAATAATAGAGAAGCGTTTGACTTCGAAATGTATTTAGATATGTTCGCATAAGATGCAGCGGTGTTGCGCTCTTTGGAAAGGAATTCCGCTTTCCAAGAAGTCGTATCGATTTGAGGCAGGCGACAATCGCGCCGTGAATTTGGCGATGCCCTTATTATTCGTTGTCGCCGCTTCCCCGTCGCATTTTCGTCCGATAATGCGATTTGGGTCGTTCATTGTTCCATAGCTACTAATAGATGCGATTGCGGTAGACGGAATCCGGACGACTTCGATTCGCGAGATGTTACGTAGGTATGATGCTAGAATGGCGCATGATCGGTCGTGGCGGACGTGCAACGCAGCATTTAATATGCAAAGCGATATGATGTGCAAGCTCAAGGATAGGTGCAGCACTAGTGATCCATCTCTCAATACTCATTCATAGGGCGGCAGAATTGGCTTCTTGCGCATCCAGCGTAAACTCGAGGGGGCCCTATAATAAGCTATGATTTCCAAGAAATCATATTCATTATCGGAGGGATGACTCCTTCTCGCTCTTGAACTGGTAATTGCGTTGGTCCATGCAGATCCTTTGGTCTTGAGCGAATGTCTTCGCTCTGTAGGGTCGCAAGTTTCTAGGACGATGATCAAGTACCCCGTTAGTTGAAGAGTTGATAGTAGTATCTCCATTGTGAAGTCCAAATGCCTGGTGCTTTTTTTTCTTTCCGCAAAATTGTACAGCGAATGTGCGTTGCAGAATTCATCCAGGTACGTTTTCTGTACGAACCCTGTATTCTTCTGAAGAGTGAGTGCACTGTCTATGCACCGTAGTTTAAACTTGTTGGAGTGGTAGTCACCAGTAGTTATCTGTGGATGGGTCTTTTGCAACCAAAGATTGGCGTTTGCCCAGCGTTCATAAGGGTTGAATTTATCGTAGCCTGTCGCTTCTAGCACTGTTTGCCAGTAATTTTCAGATTCAACAAAATCTCGTGCGGTTCGATGAAGATAAGAGACACTTTGTTCAAAAAACTTGGTAGTGATGTGCTTGTCTGATGAGACTTCGATGAAGCCCCTGCACCTTGCGTTTAGACGTCTTTCCATGTCGTGTATTTTTCCAAAAGCATTATCGGTGTTGTCAGGAAGACACACGGCACGCAAGCTTGATCTGACGTCAGTGTCATCCGCATAGTATAAGCCAAGGAGCGTAGGGTTTTCATCACCGAAGTGATCAGTCTTGAGAGTTGTATCGTGGTACGCTCGAAGCAGTCGGAAAGTCTGGCACGCCTGCTTGAAGTATTCGGGCTCCAATCGATAGAGTAGTTTATCAAAGAGCGCTTCAAGGTCCGACGGAAGAGCATCCAGACGAGCCTGTAGATGGGAAACGCGGTCCGAATTGGACAGTCCTTCTAAGAGCGACTGGACAACCAGGTAGACCCAAAGAAAGACGCCTGATGCTTTGCCCACAATGGCCTGGAGGATGGCCGTGGCTGCAGCGGGTTCGTGCTGATGCAGACGGAGATAATGTTCGTTTTGCCCAAAATGCTTTCTTACGTACGTGGAGATGTCGGCTCGCGTCAAGCGTTCCAATAACAAATTTGGTCTGTTTTTGAAAGCGTCTTCGAAAGGGAGCCATGGACGACTAGCGACGCAGAGCTTCACATTTGGCCTCGCAGCGCTGAGAACAAGGTCAATTATCTCTTTCGATTCGCCATCAAACTCATCGAGGCCGTCGATCAGCAGAAAGAATCTTCTTGTGGAATCTGAGATGACCTTTTCAAACGAGCGCCGGAGCTCTGGCCACTCAAAGGGCTCTCGACCGCCGCCAAATGCAACAAATTGTTCCCATCGATCCGGAAAGAGGGAGATGATCAATTCGTTCTGTCCTGAAAGGCAGGTATGGAGCAAGGTCTGGAACAAACCAAGACTTGACATCTGCAACGCTGCACCGGAATTCCAAAAATAGAATCCGGCTTTGGTTAAAGGGTGCTGTTTTGCCCATGCTCCCAGAAGTCGTGGAAGACGGTCATGGCCATAGAGAAATTTCATCAATGTAGATTTGCCTGAGCCAGGTTTACCTGTAATCCAGTATATGCTGCTGTCATCGCGTTGCAACCAGCCGGTAAAGCTGTCCCAGGAAGGCGATTCCAATGGCGACCTTTGAGAGCGAAAAATCCACTCAAAAGTTTCGGAATGGGCTTCGGCAATGCTCTCAACGCGATCTGGCATATGTCGGAAGTACAGCCTTGCCAAAACCATGTTGCAGAAGCGTGCTTCTAGATCGGCTGTGGCGCCTGAGCCGATCTGCTCCGCGAAGTGGTGGACGTCGCTTCTATTCGATGGCTGCCAATTGTTCTCTCTAATCGCGTTCACGATTTCTGCATGTCTTTGACTTGATTCATCTCCAAGAACCATGCTCTGGCTGAGCGTGCGATGTTTCGCTAGCTCGTCAATCCCTTGTCTATATGTCCACTTAGTCAACGAGCTACTTGGGCCACAGACAACGTTACACATACCGAAGCGAAACTAAAAGTGCTGTATCGATCTGTCTACGAACATTTTCGAGTTGAGTTGCTAGGGCAGAGATCTCTTTTTCGTTCCATACGCTTCTCAACGCTTGGTAGATGCTCTGCCATTTCCGAGAGCTGCTTTTCAGCCTTGCCTTTGACAGCGCCTGGCGCAGGCTTTTCACAATCGACTCGCATTCTTTCCTCAGAGTAACCAATTGCTTATCGGCATTAGTGGCTTTATGAGAGTCTGTCTTTCCGTACACTTGAAGGTCTCTGTACAGTTCTGCTAAATTCTTTGCTGCATCGTCCAGAATAGCGTGGTCTTTGACTTGGCCATCAGCCGACGTGTAGATTTCATGGCCACGAGAGATGATGCGCGAGGAGAAGTCTACGATTTGTATGATGTTGGATGCAATTCCGAGCGCAGAAAGGGGGTCCATGGGAGGAAAGACGCAATGGCACAGTGAGAGGCTGATGCGATTCAGGCGGCGACTTTTGAGGGCTTGATCGGCCATTTGCGCTACTAGCACAGCCACAACGGCAAGCCCCAGCTTTGCCTCCACGAGTGAAATCACAGAGTCGAGAGCGGTTTAGGGTTCTGGTTTGAGGAGAGAGAGATGATATCAGTTCGGTTTCGACTTGCAACATGTTCTCTCTCGTCGCTATCTGATCAACAGCTCCTGTTCCTCTTTGGAAATACCCAAGAGATAGAGAACGTCGAGCATACTTCTCGAGTTCAACCGAGCAGGCGCCTGCATCTGCACCTTGGGCTTCGCATGGAAAGCGATTCCGAGGCCAGCCACGCTCATCATTGGAAGATCGTTTGCGCCGTCGCCCACGACAAACGCCTGCTCCAGCAATATGTTCTCCTTGGCGGCTATCTCTAGGACATGCTGTTGCTTCTTCTGCGCATGGACTATTTGTCCGGTGAGTTCGCCAGTCAAAGTCTGGCCGTCGTCGCTCACCACGAGATGGTTTGCAAAGGCGTAGTCCAATCCCAGATTTGCACCCACCCAGCCCGTCAATGGCGTGAAGCCTCCACTCAAGACGGCCGTCTTGAACCCCAGCCGCTTCAGCGCCTTAATCAGATCGGTGACACCCTCATTCAGTGTTATCCTGGGCTTCAAAGTCTCCCACACGGTACTCGGTACGCCCTTGAGCAGCGCACACCGCTTTCGCAGGCTCGCCTCGAAGTCAAGCTCTCCGTTCATTGCAGCGGCGGTGATGGCAGAGACTTCAGCCTCGACGCCGATCAGGCTGGCGATCTCGTCAATGACTTCCTGCTGGATTAGAGTCGAGTCCATGTCGAAAACAGCTAATCGCTTGTACCGGCGATAGATGGTGTCGGACTGGAACACTGCCTCGACGTTCCATTCTCGCTCAAAGCGACTCACAGCGTCGTGTCGTCTCAGCGTCTCCAGCGTCAGGGCAGACGCGCTCGGGAGCGGGAAGATGATCTCCACGACCCTGCAGAACTTGGATTGCTCCAGACGCCGCGACGTGATGGTATCATCCATCAGCCCGGGTATCATGTTCGTCAGGGTGACAAAGAAGTCGGTGAGGCAGCTCTGCGAGATGTACGAGCCGTACAGGTGATCGAGGGGATTGGGGCCCGGCGTCGGCGGCTCCAGAGGGTAGTCGGACATGTTGGCTGTCGGCACGGCGCCGTCTCGGAGGCTATCGAGCGAGGCCTGTGGCAGGACATCGTGGGCGCTGTGCGGCGAGGCGTCTGGGTGGGGGAAGAAGTGCGAGGGCGTGTCGGACTTGTAGAAGAGAGTGGCGACGATGTGGATGGGCGAGACGTCGAGGGAGTGGGGCTTGCCGGCGCTGGCCGTCATGATTTCGATTGATGCCGAGCTGCAGGAGGGCGGGCAATTGGATTCGAGAGGTCAATTGCAGGGAGGTTGTGCGTGCGGGGACTCTGGGGAGGTGGGTTGGCAAGCGCGGGGCAGCAGCGCCAACCCAAAAACCCACCACGACTGGATGCGCCATGTCCACTTACAGAAACGACTTTGGAAAGCGGCTGGAGCGAGCGTGTGCATTCGAGACAATGCTGAGGATAAGAGGCACAGTCCTGCTGACGCTGCAAGCGAGCCTCGGCTGCCGTCCACAAGCTCTCAGCCCCAGCTGACAGAACCTCGTTCTTCGCTGTGCCACGACTGCATTGCACCAATGGCTTCTTGGGACGGACAAGCAGCCATCCGGCAATCGCCCCCCATCGATCTCTCCATTTCCTACGACGCTGCCTGGGTCAGGGACAAGACTATCGTCATCACGGGCGGCGCGAGCGGCTTCGGGGCGGCCTTTGTGCGACACTGGGCGAGGGATGGAGCCACTGTGATCGTGGGCGATATCAGCATCGAGAAGGGAGATGCCCTTGCGCGGGAGCTCCAGAAGGAGACGGGGAAGCCGAACGTTCACTTCGTCCATTGCGACGTGACAGATTGGCAGTCCCAGGTCAACTTCTTCAAAGAGGCCGTCCGGCTGAGCCCGCACGGTGGAATTGACACTGTCGTTGCCAATGCCGGCATCGCTGGGCCTGATATCGTCCAAATACCGCGCGACTTGAGCGTTGCTGAGCCAGCGAAACCCAACTTCAAGATCATGGACGTCAATTGCACCGGCGTGCTGTACACGACACACCTGGCCTACTACTGGCTGCCACGCAACCCAAACTCGGTGCCGTGTAGCTTGCAAGCCGATCCCACCAAGACACCGCGGGACAGACATCTGCTCCTGCTCGGCTCCATTGCCTCGCTGGCACCTATTGCCGCCCAGCCGCAGTATGGTGCCGCGAAGCACGCAGTACTCGGCCTCTTCCGCTCACTACGATGCACCTCGCATGCACAGGGTGTCCGTGTCAATATCCTGTGTCCCTACTTCATCGACACGCCCATAGTCACGACAGGAGCTCGCTTCATCCTGGCTGGGGGCGCCATGGGCAAGGTCGAGGACGTGGTTGACGCCGGCACGCGCTTCGTAGCCGACTCACGCATCCTCGGACGGGGTCTTGTCATCGGGCCCAAGGTAACCGTCAAGCAGCGCGACGAGGACGGACAGTGGGAGCTTGCATCGAAAGACTCGCCGGGCAGCTGTGAGACGGCGCTCTGGGAGCCGTGCGTGGACGACTGGGAGGAGGTGGATGCTTTTGATCGGAACGTGGTCAAGATCCTGAACGCGGTCCAGGCAGCGCGCGGATGGACCGGATGGGCCGTCGACATTGTCAAGGCAGTGGGCTACGCCTTTGGCTTGGGCCGCTGAGCGGGTGCAGCAGATGCAGGAGGAGGAGGGGATCGGAGGTAATTAAAAATTCCCAGTGCACATGGGAAGGATGCCTGACGCGAAGACAATTAGACCAAACAACGTCTCTCTCATGGCCTCTTCTTCTCGCAATCGCATCAGCCAAGTGATGAAACAAGATGATCTGCTTAGCGAGGCGCCGGCATGACATCAGCCAGGGACCGGCTGCAAGTGCTCGCCAAACAGCGGCAGCCAACTGCATCTGGCAAGGATCGAATCTTGGAACGGTGCCTGGGCGCACTGCTGTGACGCCAAAGCCGCTTCGTCAAGCATCGACCATTAAAATGCATCCGGGGAAGACGCGTCCGCGGCTGGCGGGTCTGCCGTCACTCGTCGTGCATCGCTCGCTCGCTGGCCCACCGACGGTGAATTTTGAGCAGACAGCGTTCTTCCCAGCCATCTACTCTCGCCGACAGCGCTTTCCTTCACCAGTCGCCAGCGCGCACGCGACCCTAGTCGACGTCTTGTTTCGCCGCCCGTCGCCATGGCTGACGACAGTCAAGATGCTTGCATTGTCCCTACCGCCATTCACCTCCAAGAGCCGTCATTTCCCAGTGGCAACTCGGCCGACCACGCCCATGGCCCGTCGCTGAAGACCTCTGCCATCCACGGCCGCCTCCCAAAGCCCACCTCCAAGATTGACGCGCCACAGAACGACATGTCGGAGGTGCAACGCCCATTCGCCGATAGACACTCTTCCAGCGAGCCGCCTCTTCAGATACCCCGCAAGTCGGAAACTGAGCGACCGCGAGCCAAACCTCGTCCCTCCCTCCTCGGCAGGAAACGCTCCATACCCACGGCCCGACCGATACAGTTGGGAAGGCAGGCAACACTGAGTTTCGACCCCTACTCCGACTCGAGCTCTTCGTCTGATGAAGATGATGCATCCTTGCCGACAGTCGTGCACGATGGTGCCGAGGACGCGCCGCAGAGAGATGCGAAGAGCCGGACACCGAAGGAGCCCCGTTCTGGGCCCTTCTCTATGTTCAAGATCGCAAATGACCAGTTTAACACAAGAGGGCGTGTCTCGAAGAAAGATGGCCGGCTGAGGCTGTCCATCAATGAGACTGTGAACAGCGGCTACTTTGCGAAGACGCTTGGAGCTGGCCTGAAGAGACACTTTAGGGGCGGGGACGACGCCGAGGGAAACAAATCGCCTACTGCTGCCGAGAACCCTGCATTCGATCAGGCTATTCCAGAGAACGATTTGATGGAAGATCCCGAGAGGAGGGTGAAGCTGAACATCGTCGTAATTGTGATCGGATCGAGAGGCGATATACAGCCCTTCTTGCGCATCGGCAAGATACTAAAGGAAGAGTACGGGCACAGAGTGCGGATCGCAACACACCCAGCTTTCAAGAAGTTTGTCGAGGAAGACTCCAGACTGGAGTTCTTCTCCGTCGGTGGCGACCCCTCTGAGCTGATGGCTTTTATGGTCAAGAACCCGGGACTCATTCCATCCATGGACACGATCAAAGAGGGCGAGATTGGAAAAAGACGGGCAGCCATGTACGAGATGTTCCAGGGAATGTGGCGGGCATGTATCAACTCCACCGATGACGAGAGCGATGAAGCCAATCTCCAAATGAGTGCGTGCGACAGATCCTTTTCCGCGCACAGGTGCTAATGTTTACTGTCCAGTGGGAAACAAGCATCCCTTTGTCGCCGACGCGATCATTGCCAACCCTCCTAGCTTTGCCCCTCCACATATTGCTGAGCGGCTAGGCGTTCCTTTGCATATGATGTTCACGTACGTCTCAGCCACATGCCACCCAATCTCACTGCTGACTGACTAGCGCAGATTCCCATACACCCCCACCGTTCAGTTTCCACATCCATTAGCAAATATCAAAGCAAGCAATGTCGACGCCAACTACACCAATTTTATGAGCTATCCGCTAGTGGAGATGATGACATGGCAAGGGTTGGGCGATCTCATCAATCGCTTTCGATCCAAGACTCTTCATCTAGAAATGGTCTCGACGTTGTGGGCACCGGGACAACTATATCGTCTGCAGGTGCCATACACTTACATGGTGCGTCCGCTCATTTTCCCCACAAAGAACTATTTGCTAAAGAAATCAGTGGTCACCAAGTCTTGTACCCAAACCCAAGGACTGGGGCCCAGAGATAGACATCGCCGGGTTCGTTTTTCTAGATCTCGCGTCTTCGTTCGAGCCTCCAGAAGATCTTGCCAAGTTTTTAAATGCAGGCCCGCCACCAGTTTATATTGGGTTTGGAAGTATTGTCGTCGACGACCCCGATAAATTCACAAGCCTCATATTTGAGGCTGTCGAGATGGCCGGAGTTCGCGCTCTCGTGAGCAAAGGGTGGGGTGGCCTTGGTGAAGACAACGCCAACACCCCTGATAACATCTTCATGCTGGAGAACACCCCCCACGACTGGCTGTTCCCGAAGGTCAGCGCAGTGGTGCACCATGGTGGTGCGGGAACCACTGCGATTGGCTTGAAATGTGCAAAGCCAACCATGATCGTACCGTTCTTTGGCGACCAGCCCTTCTGGGGTGGCATGGTCTCGAAGGCCAAAGCCGGCGCACACGAGTGCATTCCATTCAAGAAGCTGACTGCTGAAATACTTGCAGAAGGGATCAAGCAGTGTTTGACTGATGAGGCCAAGAACAACGTCCAGAAGATCGCAGACAGCATCGCTAATGAGGGAGATGCAGCTAAAAATGCAGTGCGCTCATTCCACCGCAGCTTACCCTTTTATGGAGAGCACAATATGCGCTGCCAGATGCTAGATAATCGCGTCGCCGTGTGGAAACTCAGGAACACGAGTCTTCGCCTGTCGGCACTTGCGGCCGAGCTACTTGTGGAATGGAAAAAGATCAAGTGGAATGAACTCCGCTTGCTGCGCCATTTCGAATGGAACGACTTTGGTGGACCTGGCGAGCCTATCACCGGCCTCTGGGGTGCTGCAGTAGGAACTGCATCAGATGTAGCCACCGGCGTGGGCCTAATGCCAGTCAAGATGGCCAAAAGTGTCAAGCACCGGGAGCAGTACTACCAAAAACGATGGAGAGTCAAGAAAAGGCAAAAGCACGCGCAAGAGACTTTGGCAAAGGTTAACGACACAACACCAAACGCAACAGTGACCGCCAATGATAACATGAACGGTACGAAAGCCTCTCGACCAACGCTCCCAAACCGTAAATCGACGACGCTGTCAACCTTATCAGAACCCGAGGACTATCTCGCAGAAGAGCTCGCTCAGGAAGCAGGACACGGTTTCAAAAAAGCTTCAGTCGCCATTCTAAAAACTCCAATGAACATGACTCTTGCACTCACTCAAGGTTTTCATAATGCGCCCCGCCTGTATGGAGACGAGACTGTCCGTCGTCCTCCACGAATAACAGGGTTTCATTCTGGGCTCCGCGCTGGGCGGGATGAGTTTGTGTGGGGTGTCTACGACGGCATTACAGGACTGTGGACGCAGCCTTACCATGGCGCAAAGGAGGGAGGAGTATTGGGGCTCCTGCAAGGAGTGGGCATGGGCATTGGAGGCTTCGTTCTCAAAGACATTGCAGCTTTCCTTGGCCCAGGCGCCTACGCTATGAAAGGCTTAGACGAAGAATCGCGGAAGAAATACCAACCGACACGCTTTCTGCGAAGGGCGAGAATTATGCAAGGTCAGGCAGACTTAGCTGCCCTCAGTTCTCAACGACCGAGACGCAATAGTAGCGCCTCCGCAGCCAGTGATCGAGAAGATCAGACACCTACTGATGGCAAAAAAGCCAATAAGCACGATACAGAAATGCTTGTCGCAAAGAAGTGGGACGAAATACAGCACCAACTCCTACAGGAGAAGAAGAACGACTCCGGCTTATGTGCCTCCCTTTTCGGCCGCGCACAGCATAAACAAGGCCAGGCCGTACCAAGGAAATCCATATCCTCCTCCGGTCGTCCTTCGAATGTGAGCAAGACCGCCGGGGCCAATCTCTCTTTGGATCATGCGAGCAGCGAGCCCATCGACAAAGCGAATGTTACTGGGGGCCTGAAGAAAGAATACAGTGCGCCAGGGGCAAGCATGCAGTTCAAAGAAAAGGGTGCACGGCGAAAGATGCACCGCATTGATCCTGTCGCTGGGGCCTTGAAGGAGGAAGCAAAGCAACAGGGCACGAAGACGAACCAGGTCCCGAACGTATGGCAGGCGAGTTTGGAAGGAAGTGGGAAAGCCGTTGGTGGTGGCAACTCCTTGGGCGAAGAATCGCAAGATGAAAAGAAAGGGTTAGGAAATGGGCATCTGGTGAGTGATAGGAAAGGTGATGGCGAGGCGGCAAATGGGAGACTACGGAGCGAGAGCGTTTAATCAAGGTGTGCGATTCGGATCAAGTACATGCATGGATACCCCGAGGTTTGGTGCTGGGCGCCGTGGAACGAATACATTCTTAATAGGATGCCCCGCTGCAATTCAGAAACATTCCAGATCCTGATCAAAGTTTTCAAAATGAGATCCAATGCATCAAAAGATTGCTGGGGTTGCACGCTGATATTCCTCCGCTGCAGTGAACTTGCATTGTTTTGGGTTGCCTCTGTATTCAATATCTGAATCATGACTTTGCGAAATGACGGCAGTAGATATTTAGCAGCGTCAACGGCCACCAAGCTTCCAGAGCTAAAAGACATGCACCCCGTGTTTCATGCTTTCTGGGCATCGTTTTCGTTTGAATACCCTGTTCAGATACTTGCTTGGTCGTTGATCACGACTGGCATCTGCGGCAATCCCTCGATCACCATTCCAAAAGCGACATGGCTCTTCAGCAGCGCCATCGCCACCCTTTTCCACCACCTCTCCTCCTCGTCTCGATCCTGCTCACTCATCCTCCCAATCATCATCCCCCCCTCCCGCGGCTGCTGCAGATAGTTTGCAAGCCAATCCGCACACCAAAACAAGTATGCGCACCTCGCTCGGAAGCACAAGGTATCCACATACTCCACCAAAACCTCATGCCTGTTATTGGCATCCCGTTCCTTCACCCCATCAAGCTCTTCCCCCAGCATGCGCGCCAACGCCGGCATACTGTACAACACCTCCGTCTCATCCACGTATCCCCCCGCCACCAGCTCGAGACACTTCTTCTCGATATCCTCACCGATTTCCCGCATCTGCTTTGTGCTCAACAAATGTCCCTCCTGCAGCGGCATTCTCTGCAGTATTCTCCCGATGTAGCGCTCGAGCCGGTCGAAGATCCATTGCGCGGGCATGTCGCGGATGTACATGCGCGCCCCTTCTCTCATCTCCTCTTCCGGCGTCTGCGGGAAGAAAGACACGCCCATTGGTGCGTGCGCTTCGCACGCGAGCCGCGCTGTTAGCTGGTTTTGGAAGGCGTCTGCGTCGTTGTAGGTTCTGGTCAGCAGCCACGGCAGGTGTGTCTTGAGATTCCGTGGAATCGCGGCTCGGTTGCTGTCAGCCCAGGCTTGGTAGCGTGCGGCGAAGGCGTCGTTTTTTTCTCTTTGGGCCGAGGTTTCCCATCCGATGGTCATGGGGGGGGCTTCGAGGGCTTCGAGAGCGGTGACGATTTGGGCGACGTTTGAGGGGGTGAAGAGGAGGCGGTGGAAATGGAAGGCGTAATTTTCGGTGGGGAACCGCGTTACTAGTTGAGGGAGGGTGAGGGCCTCGAGCTGGGAGCCGGTGTTGGATGGGATATTAAGCATTATGAGATCGTTGTTGGTGATGTTGTTGAGGTAGAAGGTGAGAGTTATGCTGTGGCGTATGTTGATGTGGTCGAAAGGCTCATAGTAGAGAGCCACATCCTTGGCGTTGTGAACAATAATTACTGGACCATTTTCGACTGTGCCTTCATCTTTCACTCTTGCCACTGGTAATGCTTTGGGCGTGGCCTGGGCTGTATTGAAAGTGCAGTGACGACCAGCTGGTGCGCAGAACTTTTCCCCTTGCTGAGACCAAGCGAACGTGATCTTGTGACCTTCAAACTGGTCACCAGAATCTCCATCGATAAGAAACTCGACATTCGGGGGATCGACTTGCGGTCTCCAATTCCGTGCCAGTGCGGTGTTTGCTGCGTGGACTGGACCACCGAGAAGATACGCGAGGAGCGAAATTAGAATCGGATGCAGAACCGGTGGTTTAAAGCTTTCATCGCATATTAAATCGGTTTCCCCCCAAAGACTTTGCATGGATGGCGTGGTTTTATTGCTCATGAGCGCGGCAAACCTCTCGCTGAATCCCGCTGTAGGGGATGTCAGGCCCTCGATCTGTATTGAATTCGTATTTGCGGCAAATATTCTGGCAAGAAGTACGAACTTCTCTTCCAAATAAGTAAACGCATTTTTATTAGCTGTCGAATTTCGAAGTTTTTGTAGAAACCAGTGACGATACTTTCGCTTCGAAGCGGTGTTGTCTGGTGTTTCGATAGTATGGTCCGTGTGTGTGCGAAGGTTTTGCCGACAGGCGAGTCGGTCTGCTATTATTCTTCCTACTTCGGACCTAGAGATGTGCATACGGACGTCGAAGGAGGTTGGTCGCGGCATTGTGAATGATTGCTGTAGTGTGGATAGTCGATCTATTGTGGATGGTCGATCTATTGTGGATGGTCGATCTATTGTCGATGGTCGATCTATTGTCGATGGTCGATCTATTGTGGATGGTCGATCTATTGTGGATGGTCGCTGGATTGTGGGAAGCTGCTGAATCAGTCGATGACTTTTGAGGAAATAAGAACGCAGAAATTATTTGTGGGCAGCCAGAATTAGCGGTGGAAACTGTTGAACATTGAATGTTCGATCCCGTGGTTCGGGAGGAGCGATGCTAAGTCATGAAATATACCACTAACACACAGTAGATATAAAATTTGACGAAGCTGAACTCAAGAAATCGACCCGATTATGTTGCGTGCTTGGTCTTAGGTTCGCGATTAGTGTTTTTGCAAAGCGAAACTCTGACAAACAACAAAGAACAAAGGGGGCGCAAGATAGGAACAAAGAATCAAAATAGATTGTCCACAACAGCAACACCAAGACATTGTTTTTCATCAGACCTTACAGCGATGTATCCCCATGGGAAACTACTCTTTGTAGATACTATGAGTACAGTGTGGGAATGAAGCAGATGCTTAATATTGAATTTTCTTGCTCTGATATGAAGGGCAATCCTCCTCGAGCAAACATAGTCGGATTTGTCAAGCAGTTCGGCATAAACTCCCTTACATTGGAAAGGTACATGTAGGATAATACATCTATTCATAAGGCTATTGATCTTGAGTGTTGGTTACCTAAATCTAATAGTAAGTTGATTTGTTTCCATTATACCAGCTGGTTTTCGGTATACTTGCACCGGCGGCAAGCAACATATTTCACATTTACGGTTGATATAAGTGCGGCTTGTAGGCAAGATATACCTCAGATAGGACAAAGATCGAGAAGGATCGCAATATGGCAAAGGATTAGTCCATAATACTTAGATAATGAAGGTTTCAGGAGTGATTGGATAATTTGAAGGAGGGATGTTAGACGAGTAGTTGGGTGGTTAAGTGGCGTTGAGGCCTAAATATATGTTTTTCCATTTGGCGGCCTAGTCTTCCTGTTTAAAGCTCAGTGGGTCTCCTCATGCCTCCTGGTAGGCTATGGCCTTTGGCCCAATGTCAAACCACTTCAAAATCGTATCGAAGCTGACGAGAAAATGCAACACCCCATCGTAGCAATATACCTTAGCTTTTTCAATGAATATCAAGGTTATTGATCCGAGCCTATTGCAACTGGACCAACTTCGCTTACGTAGAACCAAATGAGTCCAGCGAAATGGGTCCAAGTTTGGCGCATCGCTCGCTTGCAGACTTCAGAAGTTTTGGGCAAGAGACATTTCGATTTACGCGGAGTGATAGATCCTCGTTCATTCCAACAACTGTGAAACTGCTTTGAGCGATCGGTGCCATTTACCTCGGTCTGTTATGTTAAAACGTCCACATGCTACAATTTTGACTGAAAGTCAAGCGATCAAGTCTTAAGATTGGAATTTGATACTAGGTGCAAACTCCAAACAGCGTGCTCTAGGACGATGCATTCAGCTCCCTGATTCTTGGAATTCTTGATGTGACAATTCAAGTGCTTTGGTGATGCAAGTGCTAATGACTGCAGGTGCGACTAAAGGAGTTCGCCGCTGGTTGCCTTTCCAGCACTTGAGGTTAGAGGCTCTCTTCCAGTTACACCAGTTGACGGCATGGGATGAAGCTCCGCCGCTAGCAAATAAGGCATCAGCCCTGTCCGTTTGGAGTATACGATGCGGCTGACATGCAATCCTTCCTTCCACTACGCGATACGTAATGATCTAGTTGTATATGTTCAAGCGACAAAGATAATGGGAGCTGATTACACGCTAAAGCAGCATGCGCAACAGTTTCTCTTTTAGCTAGCGAATAAGGAAGATTAATCGTGCTAGGGAGAACTAAGATGATCGAGGAGAATTTAATTAGTAGAAAGTTGCCGAAAAATGCCCATGTTAAAGAGAGGAGTACTTGCTGTCATACTCGTCAGTGAACATCGACCGCCATTATGATTATCCATGTCGAGAACACCAACGAAGCAAACATCTTCTCTGTATCCCAGAGTTCTGCCGAGTACTGGAAAGACTATCTGTCTGCACGACCAAAATACTCTCCTGCATTCTACAACAAAATCCTTGACTACCATGGCGAGCACCAGCAGCCTCCACCACCCTGCTCTGTCAATGATTTAACGCTCGCACACGACATTGGCACCGGGCCCGGCCAGGTTGCAGAAGTTCTCTCCAAGCATTTCGACCAAGTCATCGCCAGCGATTTGAACAAGAAGCACCTATCACTCGCAGCGCACCGCCTCGGCCTTACCTCGCCTCCAAATTCTGACCTCAGCGTCAAGAAACCGCACATCACGCTCGTCAATACCTCAGCCGAGGAAATACACACCCAGCACCCAGCTCACTCCGCAAATTTTCTCTCGGCAGCAGAATGCCTCCCGCTCCTCGATGCCGACAAGGCTCTTGAATCCTGGGCAATCGTGCTCAATAGTGGCGCCACACTGGCCATATGGTTCTACGGGCGCCCTCACTTTGTCGAAACGCCCGAATTCGACTACCGTGCTTGCCAAGAGATGTACGATCGTATTGCGACGAAGATGTACGAGAAGCACGTAAAGAGTACGGCCAGTGATGGGCCGCAGAAGAAGGTGGGCTGGAAGCGGGCTACGGATGCCATGGCGAGCTTTCTGGATAATGTTCATTTGCCAGAGGAGGTTTGGACAGATGTGCTAAGGACGAAGTGGAACTCGGATTGGAGTATGTCGTTCTATGATGAGGGGGCGTGCGATTTCAATGTCGAAGTCAGCAATCGCGTCTGTCAGAGCGAGAAAGTCGAGAAAGTCTGTGATCGGGCGTTTTGGGGCGAGGAGTGGAGTGTCGAGGATTGGAAGAAGTTCTTACGAGTTAACCTGCCGAGTTTTCAGCGCGAGGATATTTCTGCGGATATAAAGGACGATTGGAAGAGACTGGCGGAGATTATCGGAGGGGAGGGAGTGAAGGTGCGAGTGGGATGGCCTGTCGTCTTGATTTTGGCGACGAGAAGATAAAGGAAATTTAGAGTTGAAAGATGCGCGCATCTTGCGACGCCAATTAACAAAGAATGGCGAGATGTTAAATCAGCGAAGAATGAAGAGATTGTTAAGCCGTCCCATTGCGCTATTCGTGTCTGTCCGATCCATTTGATAAAAAAGCAAGAACGCCTGGCTCGTCCAATTCAACGACCGCCGCAAGCACACAAAGGCTGTAAGCAGCAGGCTCGTCAAATTGTAGAAGGAGAGAACGGCCAGCCTTTAATCACGTTCGTCAAAACATCACTCGCCCCAATCTCCTTTGCTCGATTCTTGAGCTGCTCTACGTCCCAATTCGCGAAAACAAATTTTCCGTGTAGAAACGCAGCATCACGAGTACTGGCCCATACCAAAAAGTCGGCTGGCAGCGAGGCATCATCCACGAAGCCCGCCTTCTTCGCACTTTCCACCTCTTCGTCATTCTTCCCCACCATTCCAGACAGCTTCATTAGATCTGTAGCGACGACGCCAGGATGCACATTCACGACGTGAAGGTCCTGGCGCTCGGTGGCTAGATGCTCGAGGATCTTTACGTTTGCGGTTTTGGAGGCATTGTATGCGCTTGCGCCAATGTTTGGAGGCGCGCTGGTGGGGAGCGTAATAGTGCCGGCCGAAACGCCCAGGATGGTTGGCTTCGTATCGATGCTCGCGTTCGCGTTTGCGCTTGGAAGAAAGGCGGAGAGGGTGTGCATGGTGCCTTTAACGTTGGTCTGCGTGGCTCAGTCATGGCATCGCGTCTGGATGTGTTGCGCTGAATACTTCAAGGACGCTCCACCACTCTTCCACGTCGCACTGCTCGATACTCTCTGGTGCAATGATTCGCCCAGCATTCAGAACGAGCACGTCCCACTTCCCAATCTCTTCGGCGACCTTTTTCAACGCTGGGCCATCTGTCGTGCTCACGGCGTGAATGCTAATATGTGCATCAGCGCTTGCTTGTTGAACTAGGTTCCTTGTCTCGTCGAGCAGGTTGTGGCGGCGTGCAAGTAGCGCGATCTTTTTGGCGCCGGCGGTTGCAAAAGATATTGCGGCTGCGCGACCGATACCAGACGAGGCGCCTGAAATGACAATGACCTTGTCTTTAGCTTGACCAGTAGGAATGAGGGCGGGGTATGTGGTAGTGTGCCAGACGGATGTCATAGAGGGGTACGGAGGATCCATCTTTATGCAGTAGAAGGGAAGTACCTTTGTAAGGCAGGAGCAATGTGATAGAATCGGCCCTCATTTATAACTGGGTTCGCGCTGACGTTGCACAAGTAGAGTTCCCAATGGGTCATCGCAAAACGCCCAATCCAGATGCCGCGATTGGCTGCGAAGCCAAGTTGAGACGTCATAATCCGGGGCTCTCGCACGAATGAAATAGTTCGGCCGCTTCCATCTTGCCTATGTAATCGGACCGCAACAGCTATCTGGGCGCTGGGAGTTTGAGGATTATTGCAAACCGTCAGCGGACTGTATGTAAGAAAATGGGGCATGGCCAGCCGGCGACTTCACCACCAAAGTGCATGGAGCAAGAGCACAAACAAGAGCCAGCTAAACATATAAAGGCCGCGTATCACGCCGGCGACGAGTGAGATTGAGTTTCGGGCGGATCTGAGATTGATCTGGAGGTCCAGGTGCCAGGTTTTGCGCCTTTCGAAAGACTGCTGCGAGATCTTCGGGTAACTCGGCGCGATGCACCATGCATGGCAGCACACGAACGATTCCACGCCGGTCCACATTATCAGGACGCGTCTAGGCGGTTTGGGTGTGCTGACAGGAAGCGCCCTAGTGGGCTTTTGAGGTGATGTTTTAGTCTGGTGCTTATCTCCTAAGTCCTGACATACGAGCAAGAGCAAGGTCCAAGTGCCTTGGGAAAGATTTATAGGGTTGCTCTCGATATTATCTTTGAGCCAACATTATCTTCCACTTCATAACAATGACGCGTATAGAGACGGAGATTGAAGCTCCTCCGGAAACAGTTAGGGCTGTGGTGAGCGCCAGATGAATGCAGCGCATGGTGGAGCTAACGTGCGGTAGATGCTCGACTTCGCGCGATACAAAGAATGGCACACGAGCGTCATTGAAAAATTGGAATGCATACCGGCGAGCAAGGATGGAATATCTCTCGTCGAGGGCGACAGAATAGACACGCGCTTTCCAAACACTCCCATGGTCGCGACGGTGCTGGTTCGTGCCGTGGTCACTCTCGACGGGCGTGTTATTTCTGACGTTAGCTCCAGCGCAATTCGCCCGCAGAATTTCGCTGGTACGGCTCGGTCATGGGCGGTGCCTTCGCCGGCGAGCACTACTTCTCCTTCAATCCGAGTGTGACGAGGCCTGGTTGCACGACATTCGTACATGGCGAAGACAACACGGGATGGCTGCGCTTCTTGTTCAACCCGGGGTGGCCGTTGCACAAGGTGCAGAGCGACATGTTCGAGGCATATTCCAATGATCTGAAGGCGCGCGTAGAGGCGACCGAGAGGTGAGAAGAGAGGGTGGACGCAAGATGGACACAAGCAGGGGGAGGAGCGGCGAGATGGAAGGAGCGACGAGAGAAACGTCGTGACGAGCGCGTGCGCTATGACGGGTCCCTCCGGTGCCTCTGTCCATCTATCAACAGCATCTGCATCATCGCGAAAGTGAATTTCTCCATCATTTCCAGCCATGCTAGACCCGCCGCGCGAGTCATACCGGTAGCAGCCATACCGTCCACCAGGCCGTTTCGTTTCACCATCCGCCCCGCCCACTATGTATCCACCCGTTGACTAACGCACGCTTAATCGTGTTTCCACCAACTGCTTCGACGGCCACACCCCGGGGAAGCAACCTAGCAACCGTTTTGGGTACATCATTTCCGAGAACTCACCGTGCATGCAATTATTCCTTCCACACTGAAGCTTGGAATTTGAGCAAAATAATCTTGTCGTCGCAACACCTCCATCTCTCCACCCCGATCCCCCCCGATGCGAGATAACAAGCTAGATCACATTTCGTTTCATGTTCACAAGCAGAGATGGTATGTGGGTCGCTCGGGTCGAATGATATGATTCGTGGCCTGTCTGCTGCGTTTTGCTCGGAACTATGTGGATCTCATCTACTGTACCACACCTCCCTCCATGGAATTGATACAAGCTATGCCTAGACCTACCTAAGCCTGTAGTTCACGACAAGATCTTCCATTTCCCTGTTCTAAGACTATATAAAAAGCCTGTCATTCCATCAGCAGCACTCTAAACGCTCAATCACTATCTCTTTTTACAAGTTCATCCCAGCCATGGGTCTTGCATCTACTGTTGCTCTTGTCTTGAGTGCCAGCACGCTCGTCGCGGCCCATCCATCATCTCACGACATCTCCCCGCAACCACAATCCCGCGCCGACAGCTGCACCTTCACAGATGCAGCAGCAGCAATCAAGGGAAAGACGGCATGCTCCACTATCACTCTACGTAATATCGCCGTTCCAGCTGGGCTGACGCTTGACATGACTGGCCTGAACGACGGCACGACGGTATGCAGTGAATGCACGCTCGCACCATGAGTATCCCAACTGACTTTTGAAGCTTATCTTTGACGGCAAAACAACCTTTGGGTACAAAGAATGGTCGGGACCCCTCATATCTGTCTCAGGAACCAACATCAAAGTCCAAGGTACCTCCAGTCATACCATAGATGGCAATGGCGGGAGCTGGTGGGACGGAAAGGGATCCAACGGAGGGAGGACCAAACCCAAGGTACACGTCGTCGTGTTTTGTCATCGCACTCTGGCCTATCGCTGATTGAATCAGTTCTTCTTCGCACATTCTCTCAAACACTCTTCGATCGTGGGGTTGAAAGTGCTCAATACCCCTGTCCAAGCCTTCAGCATAAACACTGCGACCGATTTGACACTGGATAGCATCACCATCGACAATAGCGCCGGCGACGCCAACGGCGGCCATAATACTGATGCATTTGACGTTGGCTCTTCAACCGGGATAACCATCTCCAATGCGAACGTCAAGAATCAGGACGATTGTCTCGCCATCAACTCCGGAACCAACATCCACTTCATCAAGGGCACCTGCTCCGGCGGCCACGGCCTTAGCATCGGTTCCGTTGGCGGCCGATCAGATAATACGGTCCAAGATGTCATCATCGAGAACTCTAGCATCTCGAATTCGCAAAACGGCGTCCGCGTCAAGACTGTTTACGGAGCGACAGGCAAAGTGAACAACGTCACCTACAAGGACATCACCCTGTCGAATATCTCAAAGTATGGCATTGTCATTGAGCAGGACTATGAGAATGGGAGTCCTACAGGGAAGCCTACGACTGGTGTGCCCATCACAGGACTGACTGTGAGCGGAGTGAAGGGCAGTGTCGGAGGTAAGGCAACGCCCGTGTACATTCTTTGTGGCAGTGGGAGCTGTAGTGGATGGACGTGGAAGGGAAATAGTGTGACCGGTGGAGTGATAAGTGGAAAGTGCACGGGTGTGCCGTCTGGGGCTTCGTGTTAGTTATGGTTCTGCGATTCAGGAGCCTCCATATCCGAAGTTCGACGTAGCTTTCTGCGAAAATGAGACCCACGATGGCCGTCCATCTGCGAGTGAAGGACAACGTGTTCCAAATGCGGAGATGATTGGGATTGCGCGCACATGTGATCAGCTAAGTCAAATTCTATCAATTTCAACAAAACAGGAGACGCTGCGTTTTGTGGAGTAATCGATGGTACCGAGCCTATGAAGCTAGAAGCATTCGTGGAAACCGTCTTCCTGTCCTTAGCGAATTGACTCTCGAATCACCCGGAGCTCAAAGCGGCCGGGCATCACCGATAAGACGCATCTGAAGCCTCTCAAGAGTCGCATTGCCTCTAGAACAGAAACCTAATATAGAATGACCACAGATACACTGGCAAAGTGATCGAAGAGTGGTCAGATGTGGAGACTAAGACTCGTCATCAAGTTGCCGCGCCACATTACGTCATCGTCCCATCCGTCCAGAATGCGCACCATCTCAACCGCCTGCACAAGAGCGATACAGCTCGAAAGACCTTCCAAGCCAATACCGAACAAAAAGCGATAAACTAGCGATTTCTCATAATGTCCTACCAACCTCCCTCATACCCACCTCATCAGCAGCCTCCCTCCTACCCCGCTCAGCAGCAAGGTGAAGGGCCAGGTCTTCCACCACGCCGCAGCGACACCGACACTGCGCTGCCCACAGGCCAAGATCGGGCCGAGCAGGTCGAGACCATGCAAGCGTTTGAGGCGTCGAAGGAGAAGAGCGAGGACGAGAAGAACCAAGAGCTTCTGGAGCGCGAGTTTCCGAAGATCGACGGCAGCCTGATTGCGGCGATTTATGGGGACAGTGGGAGCCTGAGCGCGACAAGGGAGATGCTCATGGAACTGAACGAAGGTGCAGATGGTGCGAAATGAAGAAAGATGGGATAGCAGAGGAGACAGTGGGAGGCGGAAGGGAATTGGATTCGAAGCAGTGTGGACAAAGTCACGTGAGAAAGTGGGTTCTTATTCGAAGAATGTGATCATATCTGCTAAACCTGCTTGTATCATTCTCTTCGTGACCTTTCATTATTTCGCTCTCTTCCAAACGGAGATTTGCAACGGAGGTCTGAGCGGAGGCTCGACGGCAAGCCACGGCGCTTTCCCCGCATGTGCGGGAACTTGCCCTACCGATCACAGAACACACCGCTTCTCCAGATATTTCAACCAAAGCAATAGCCTGCAGCGTCAGCCTATCACTTGGCCCCCACTCAATGTGCCGTCACGAAGACCCTTACAGTGAGTGAAAATATCTCGTAGCTTAGGCTACCGGGCTCCGATACATCCCTTCGCCTCAATCTTGGCGTATTGGAGAGGAATATACTTCCGAGAGGCGGAGTGGCGGGGACATTTTGCTGAGCTCCTGCCCTCTAAGTGAGTCATTGACAATTTTCGTTCGTCCCCTCAAATTGCTGTAAACCAACCCGCTCCATCGATGATTGTTATACTCTTCCAAACCCATCCCTGCACAATCTCGCTCGAAACAACTTCAACCCGCGAAGCTACCTGCCGACCCACCTAACGAGAAGGAGACTGAACCTTCCATGTGATTGGACTCGTTGCGGCGGTCGAGACACGTCGATAGCGCAGTGCCAACCACTCGGAAGGGCGGAAACTCAGCGATACGTCCGATCGCGCACTCGGGCTGTCGGCATCCAAGGCGCTAGACTGACACGGCGTTGGCCACTAACACTTTCTGGACGGCAACTATTCCCGTGGAGCGCATGTAAATCGCGTCCGCTCGGTCATGAACTCCCCTCGGTTCTGAACACGCCACTTCAAACGTACAGAGGGCATTGCGGTCACCCGTACTCTCGACTGTCGACAACTTCTTTCAAGTCCAATCTGTCTCTACCGGGCAAACCCCACGTAACTTTTACAAACACTCAAATTCTCCTTCAATCGGTCTCATGGAGGAAAAAAGCATCTGGAGCTCACTCTTGCAAAAGGTGTTCCACATCGAGCCTAAGAAATTGCGCAACGATAAGATCCGCACGCTCGAGCAGCAGGCGCGAGAATCCTTAGTCCAGCCCTACTTTGAGAACGATCCCTCTATAGTCGAATGGTTCACTGGCTTTGTCCCATCGCGCGATGGGGCGAAGAGTTATCTCCGCGAGCTCTTCCCCGCAGCTTCGTGGACCCGCCGATATAATCTACAATGGATGATTGGGGATGCTATCGCAGGCTTAACCGTAGGTCTAGTTGTCGTTCCCCAGGCAATGGCTTATGCTTTACTTGCGAGATTGAGCCCTGGTTATGGGCTCTACACATCGTTCACCGGAGTAGCACTGTATTGGATGTTCGGTACGTCAAAGGACATCGTGATTGGTGTAAGCATCTCTGAGCAAAATCCGGTTCAGCAAGATACTAATCGATGCGAAGGCGACTGCAGTGGGATCTCTACTAGTTGGTGGTGTCATCGCCAATGTCGAGGCAGAGAAACCTGGAATCTACACGCCCCAGGAGATTGCGCACACACTGACGTTCCTGTCTGGGCTGATTCTACTCTTCCTGGGCCTTTTCCGACTAGGGTGGCTTATTGAATTCATCCCCTACGTCCCAATCTCGGCATTCGTTACATCTGCAAGCATCACAATCATGTCGACCCAGATCCCCGTTGCACTGGGTATTGAAGGCATCAACACTAGAGAAGCGCCGTATCTAGTTCTATCGAATACGCTGAAAAGCCTTCCTCACGCCAAGGTTGATGCTGCCATTGGTATCACGTCAATTCTTCTTCTGTTCGCAATCCGAGATGCCTGTGCGAGAATGGAAATAAGGCAGCCAAGGAAGAAGAAGATGTGGGCAATGTTATCTTCTCTCCGTCTCACCTTCACGATTCTGTTGTATACCTTCATTAGCTGGCTAGTTCATCGGACCGCGACGAACAACAATACGAAGTTCAGAATTGTCGGTCACATCGAAAGAGGTACTACTAACACCTGAGATTCCCTGATATGCCTGCGCTAATCCTCCAATGTAGGGTTCAAGCACGCCAGCATTCCTAATCTCGATCCAGAGCTCCTAGGCCTTGTCGCATCTGAACTGCCTGCGATTGTCATTATTCTCATCGTCGAGCACATCGCCATTGCCAAATCTTTTGGTCGCATCTTCGGCTACACAGTCGTTCCATCTCAAGAAATACTCGCATCTGGCGCTGCCAACATATTAAGCCCATTTGTAGGTGGCTACGTGTGTACTGGTTCATTCGGGGCCTCTGCCGTGCTTTCAAAGGCAGGTTCACGTACACCGCTAGGTGGCCTGTTCAGCGCCATGATCCTAGTCCTTGCCTTGTATGCACTGACATCAATTTTCTTTTTCATTCCCATGGCAGCACTCGCCGGCTTGATTATCCATGCGACATGCAATCTCATCACTCCACCGAGAGCGTTGTATAAGTATTGGCAGCTATCTCCATTCGAGTTCCTAATATGGGTTGTAGGCGTCACGGTTGCATTATTCACATCTCTCGAAGCATCCATATACGCAACGATTGCCTTATCGTTCATGCTCCTGCTTATCCGTCTTGCGCGTACACCTGGAAAGCTATCGGGTCGTGTCCGTGTATCGCGCATCGATGGAGACATCGACAATGATCGGACAAACCAGGAATCATCAGCCAGCGCGATAGAAGCTTCGACGCATGCTGTTCGAATGCGCAATGTCTATGTTCCAATGGAAGGTAAGAATGCGTACAATGCTAAAATCAAAGCGGAACCACCTTATCCCGGTGTTTTTGTTTACAGGTTCAATGAGAACTTCAATTACGTCAACCAGGCTCGGCACATGGATCAAATTAGCTCATACATCTTTGCGCATACTCGACGCACTCTCGCCGACGACGGCGTTCCATTGGAAGTGAGCTCATATCCATCCAAGCTCCCCATCTCATATCTAATTGAGACAGGACCGGCTCTGGAACGACGCACCACCCCCGCCAAAAGACGAGTCTGCAGCAGAACTTCCACTGCTTCGTGCGCTTATCCTCGACTTCTCTGCCGTCAACATCCTCGACATAACAAGCATGCAGGGTCTTATCGACCTCCGCAATACCTTGGATCGATATGGGAGTCCGGCAGTCGTGGAGTGGCATTTTGCTGGCGTGCACAACCGCTGGACACGTCGCGCCCTTGCTTTCGCTGGCTTTGGCTATCCACCTAAGCTCAACTCGGAGGGAACGAGCGACTGGTCTCCCGCATATACAGTAGCAACATCGCTCGCGGGCGCGACGGCCGATGATGAGAGGCAACGAGAGTTGATGGATATCGCACTGCAGGCTGGCGACGAGGAACGAAGGAAAAGACGAAATAGTCACAGTCTTCGAGGAGAGGGTCGAAGGCTGTCGAAAGATACGACGAGGCCGAAGGCCATAATTCACGAAGATAAGAGTACGGGGCTCATGGAACCATTATTTGGCATTGATCGACCATTTTTCCACATTGACATTGAGGAGGCTGTAGATGAAGCGGTAAAATCCGCAAAGCGCAAGGATGAGGAGCTCAACGAGGCATCCCATGGGGAGCAAGGCGTCGAGGATAGCCTCGATCGCTCCCAGTAGATAGCCGAAGGTGTTTATTACTTTCCTTGTCTCAAGGTTGCGTAGAATGCGTCCCGAATACAAGAATATCCCAAATCATTCATAACATGCGTAGTCACAATGGACAATCAGGCCTGGGCCACGTACCCACGGGTTCCACATTTGTGAGCGTGGATATGCGCGTTAGGATTCACATGTCTCTATTTTCGGGGTCAGCGAACATTAGACGAGCGCCTTGTCAATCATAAGCTTTACGCCTGCGAAGCTTGGAGCATTGAGCTTAGCCCCAATCTCACCACCACGTCAGCCATAGCCTCACTACTCTTCCTACGTTCGGCAATAAGCTAACTATAATTGGTCAGGATGCAGCTGCGCGAGGTTCTCTGCCTTATGCCGCAGATTCAATGTGCGGGGACTTCTCTTGGTGTGTATTGTTCGGCAGGAAGGCCTGAAGGAGATGTCTTGTTTCAAGGTGCTTCCGTGGACCCATACTCAAGAGAGCTTACTGTGCGTTCTATTTTACGTCTCAGAGAAGCGTATCGGCTCTCCACGACTCTGTCAAAGGCTCTGACGCCAGTAGGAGAAGACATCGGAGATCGGAAGTTGGTCGAGACAAAAGCTATTTGTGGGATACACGAAACGTGAGAATGGTATATAAGTCGCAGCTTCAACATTCGAAAATATCATTCACAGTGACTGCTCCAGATTTTTATCTTGACAACTCTTCTCCTTTTGTAGCTCATTTCTTATACTTTCCTACTCCTGTTCTTATCTCCTAGAGCACATTCATTAAGAGTCTCTAATCTTCCGCACCACCAAAATGAAGTTTGTTTCTCTCATCACCGCCACTTCCTTCCTCAGCGCCTCCCTCGCCATCCCAACAAAGCGACAAACCGGCGCCCCTAACGCCCAGCAAGTCGAAGACGCCATCAACAGCTGGTTCAACGACGTCACCAACGTGAACTCATTCCTGAACAGCGCGCCCACGCTCTCATCCGCCAACATCGGCCAAGCCTCCATGAACGCCCTCGTCTCCGCCAACGTACGCCTCCCCACGCACCCCCCCCCCCCCATTCCCCAACTAACACTCTCACCAGGACGAGCCGAACGAACTCATGATCCTCGCGGCCCTCGGCCCCGCCCTCGGCGCCGACGGTCAAAACGCTGTGACACTGCTCATGGAGACGTTCCTCAATGTCCCCAGTTCGCTTCAAAACATCATCGACAACCCACAAGACGGCGACAATCAGTTCACAAAGACCCAGCTGCAGCAGATCAACGGGGCGCGCTGCTGCAATGTGTTGCCTGCGCTGGACAAGTTGTGGCCGGCGAGTGCGGCGGCGGCGGGGATTGCGAATCCGCAGCCGACGGTGCCGAGGCCGGATGCGTGTACGAATGGGGACACGATTTGTTAGGGGGTTGGTGCAAGGGGAGGGCGAGGGACTTGGGTGACGCGTTGGGGGATGTTTGGGTTTGGGGAGCGTAATACGGTCGCTTGTGTTGGTCATGGAATACACTCTCTATATTGATTGTACTATGATCAATCTTCTTGATTGTGGTAAGATGCAGAAACGGTCTTCATTGGCTTCTTTGGTTGAGTTCTCTATTGTATTTCCTGGCTAGATTCACAGCTTACGATCCTTTGCTGTTTGCAAGCGAGCATCGATGCTATTACTTGACTACTTCTTCAGCCTGCGTTGTATTGTCCCTGATAAATACATGGGGCTAGATCAAACGATCAAATCCAGCGTTGTCGCAAGATTTAAACCGTCCCCCTCACTATACAAGTGACCATCGTTGATACATAATTCTAGCAGGATCTGCGAAGTCGGTTTGTCCGGATAACGCATTGCTATCTTCAGCCGATGTTTCTTATCAAACCTTTTTCCATCATCAACGAGGCGAACGTGATCTCCTTCGATGACTTGCACACGTCTCGAAGTCTGGACGTTCCGCACCTCAACAAAATTTTCATGGAAGAGCGCGAGATACTTCCCCCAAATAGCGATATTGTGCACCTTGCCTGCGTAGTCCAGAACATAGTTGCGGCTGACCTCACCGTGCTTGTCAATGTATACTGCACATTCGTCATAACAACAAAGAAACTCCTCATCCGATATTTTAAACATCGAAAGCGCTCGAAGGTTTTCGACTCGAGCAGCAATGGACTCGACATGTGCAGGTTTGAAGTTGGGAACGCTCCATGGGCTTTTCTTGTCCAACCTTAGGACCTCAAATCCCTTGTGTGTGGCTGCGGAAATCGTAGTGGTAAAAGTCTCAACTCCGGAACACGAGCTGGGCAGCCAGAATTTGTCCAAGACAGGGGATGGACCGGAGGAAGAGAGTGTATCGTATTTGATACCGAAGATTCGGGATAACTGGCTAGTTCTTGATGGACGTATTCGTTCGAATGTCTGTATAGGTTCTGAGAAGACTGTAATTGTGGTAAAGAAATGATCGTAAACATACCTGAGTGTCTATGACCGCGAAATTAGATCGTTGGTAGTGGTTATCGCTTTTGCAACATAGTATTAAATCGCGCTCCCGATACCTCCATGTCGTAGCGAAAGTTATGGCTTCAAATATCTGCAATGGTGGTTTTGAAGCAAGAGGACCAGCTTGCTCACTGTTAGAATCCAGATGGTATATGAGTAGTCCTCCTTCTCGACAATTTAATAGAAGGAATGGTCCATCATCCATGACTGCAACCCAATTAGCGATATCTTTATGGAGTTTCTGAGCAGTCTTCTAAACTATATTAGCATTGAATCGAAAGCCAAAGACGTTTACGCTTACTGGTTCGAGTAGGACCCCCTCTAAAATCCGAGAAATGTACACCCCATCCATGGTAGCAAGCACCATGTACTCCTTTCCGTGATAAAAGAGCGTGGTCGTAGATACAATGTATGGGAGGGTGAGTCCTGGGAGTGGTTTCGATGTTTTTAATGCACGATCGACCGGTGTGTCATCAGCAAGTACAAATGAACTGGTTTCTGTGTTCGGGTAGACTTGATTAGTAATACCTATCAATCTGAGCCGGAACGGGTCTGTGTTGTTGAGAATGTTGGATCTAGCGCGGAGTGACTTTGCCTTCAGAATCGCGTGGTACCACGCGTCGCGACTGTCATGAGAAGGGGCCTGGAACAAGTAGGAACGACTCCCGAGATGGTTCACATGGAAGGGAATCGTCCTCCTTATGTCGCGGTCTATTGGAAATATACTCAATAAATCGATGGGAATCGGCTGATTTGGTTAGGAAGTTTCTGGACGTGATAGTAGCGGATCTTACTTCGTGATCAATTGTATACCGAACAGCGGGCAGGCCATTGTCATCCAGAACAGCACATATGATGAAGTAGTTGTCAAGAAGAATAAGTTGTGAGAGACGGCCATCGGGACCAAAGGCTTCACCACGGTATATTAGTTGGCGATCTAGATCCTCGAGGTGAAGGGAAATCTCTCCATTCCAAATATCTTCGGGGAGCTGATATCGAAGTTGGAGTAGTTCATGCCTTTCGGGGTCAATGTTTTCTCCGGAATCTTCTGGATGGAACTGATCTTGTTGTTGCGGGTGAGGGCCCACTTTATTGTCCATTGGCTCATCTAAAGGAGCATCGCCAGGCAGGACGTCTGTATCATGCTGCTCGGCCTTGTCCCATCTCGCCTCCTCCTCTCTTTTCCTCAGTTCCATTGGCTGCTCTAACTCTGCTTTGTTGTTTTTCATCGCAATTTCTTGCTGCTCAGATTGAGTCTCCTCCGCTTTGATCTTGTGTGCTTCTGCATTGGTCTTCCGTGCTTCCTTCATTTCGGCAGCTGCTGCAAAACTGGACTTGAGCTTAGGAATTGCTGAGTTTGCACTTGCGATACTTTCCTTATCCTCACTTGAACCATCCTGGACGCTTGTAGATTCTAGATCATCCCAGCTGTGACTTTCCTGTTCTTCAAGAAAATCTTGTAACAGCGATTGGTCAAGAGGCGGGCGATTAATCCGAGATGCCTGGCTATTAGCACTGGATCCCGATTCGCGGGACGCGAATGTGCCCGAGGCGGATGTGCCCATGGCGAAAAGCGCCAACTGCTCCATATGACGACCAACGTGGCGACGGAAACTAAGCGCAGGTACTAAGATCACGTCCAAGTCTACAACATTTTGAATACCACGCTCAGTCTCGCCTGCCCGTAATGAGTGTTCAAAATCATCACAGAACGGACAATCTATTGCAGGAATATACTGCAATGGTCTCTTGCACAACTTTGCCAAGTCATCAATGTGAGTGGCAGCGATGTTGGAATGTTTTGATTGGACGTGCGCATGAAATCTCGCGTGATCATCAAAGGGAGGCCGATTGCAAAGTGAGCAAGCGTATTGGTGACGATGATGCTCAACTTCGTGGCTGAACCATGTGTTGCGATCTGAAAAAAGCTCAAGATCGCATTCGCCTCTGCCTTTAGAGCATACGTAGGGCTTTAGATCTGAATAAGCATGCTGTCTTGATGCTTTGTCAGCATGGAATAACCAGTATAGATAGTTGCCTTACTTCCATCTTCGCGGGTGCCGATGACTCTGTAATGTGAAGCAAAGTGGGCATTCGAACTCGTCGTGACCACCGCTTACAGATTGGAGTGATGGAAGAAATAGACGCTCTCCGTTTTCGTAAGTTTCTTCAATCGATGACACAACCGAAGTCACAACGGAGATTGCATCGTCATCATCATATCCAAGCGCTTGGAGAGTAGTAACTTGTAGGGTTGACGCCATTGTGGAAATTTCAGTCGGAGGCGGTTGAAGTGTAAGAGTACCGGGAATAGGCAGTGAATCTCGTTGGCCATCAGATATGAATTGGCCTTTATCATTGAGATGATGAGCAGTTGTTGGGTCATTCGTGGCAGGCTGCGTGGTAGGCTGTTCGCTCATGTGTTCTTTGTGATCGCGACAATACCGAATGAACTGACGTCGCTGAGTGATAGCTTTGCCAATTCTAATCCTGAGCCATTCACTCTCTGGGGTAGCAAGCTTCGGAAACTTTTCACCGACATGGCGGATATCGAAGCTGCTGTCCAATGATTCGTTGGCGGACTTTTGCAATGCCTTTTGCCATCGATCGCGCGGTGAAGCTTTCCGTATGAGGACCGAAAGCCGCAATAGACTTTTGATGCAGGTTTGGACCACGTCGAGGATATCGTGGGCTTCGTTGGTGGAAGACACGTCGATGGTCGCACGAGCGATGTCAGGGTCGCTGCCATCGAGGTCTGCACTTAATGTGCCTGCCTCACTAATACGATTCTCACGTACTCCTGTGATAATTGCAAGTACTTGGACATGGTCAGCAAGTGTGTAATTCCTGCATTACTTCGTCTTAGGGCACATACGGTCGTCCAAGGCTTCGGCCAAATCCACGAACAGACTCTGGACATCTTCTCTGATGTCAGGAGCATCCCTCAGCCGCCATTCCAAAGATATCTTTTTCTGCGGGTCAGTGGCAGCACCGACACTTCCACACCATAACTGAAATCTTTCCGTTGCGTTCTTCAACGTGTTCACGATGATGCCTCCAGGGTCTTGCACGTCGGCAGTCGAGACGATGCGTGCGAATCTCTCCGCGATCCGCCTTGTCCCCGCAGCGAGGCTCCCTTCATCCGGTTCACCGAAAGTGGTACTCATTGCGGATTCGACCACATTGGAATCGTCGGGGCGACTGGGTTTTGGCTGAGGCTGAGAAATGGAATGTGAACCGAGGCGAGGTTACCGTACCGGTACCGGTAGAAAGTCGCGCCTTCCCCGCGCCTGTGGCCCCCACGCTCGTCTTCGTCGCCTTCAGCCGGACAGCACCTATCAAATATCGTCGCCATCGCCACCACCGTCGGCATGTCTGGCTTCGAGATCGCAGGTGTTGTCCTTGGCGCGTTTCCTATTGCCATCGAGGCCCTCGACAAGTACCGGGAGCTCGCGCGCATGTGGGGTTTCTGGTGGGAGATCCGCTCGGCATACCAGACGTGTAGCCTCGAGGTCAAATTCCATCGTCTCAGCTTTCGCCGCAACCTTCAACAACTTCTATTGCCAATGGTGGCAGACCAAGAGCAGATAAAACGGCTTCTTGCAGACCCGGGTGGTGAAGAGTGGCACCGGGACACCGTTGAGCAGCAGCTCATAGATCGGCTGCAGGACTCGTATGAGCTGTATTTGGAAATTATCAAACAATTGCAGCGGACAATGCAAGATCTAAACACAGAACTCGCCGTCGATAAAGCGGGAGTCCAAGATAAACTGGCCGCCGTCAAGGTATGCTTGTCTTCCTTGACCTGCTCTAGCACCAACATTCGCTCACCTGACAAGCCTGCTAAGGGTTCCAAGGCCCCAACTGACGGGCATCGGAGAGCCTTTGGCAGACCAAATCGCGAGTATCAACTCTATCGTGCCAAATTCGCCATCGGTGAAGCTAGGCGGAAAGAGCTTTTTGGGGAACTGAAAGACTACAACGAACGCCTGGAAAAGCTTTTGACGACAAGCGACGCTATCGCCCAGCTCACATCAAAGCGCAGTCTTAGTTCAACATATTCTCCTCATGGCACAACTCGCGCAATAGGCCATATTTGGCGGCATGCAGACCGCCTGCATACAGCTTTATCAAAAGCATGGAATTGCGGATGTTCGCGCCAACACAGCGCTAGCATATTCCTCCAGCACCGGGCGGCCACGGAGCTCGAATTTCTCCTGCTATTTCTTGACCACGCAACTAATAATGTAGGTATCCCTACGTCTTGGGGATCCCGCCAGGCAAAAATCAAGTTGGTTGATCCACCCACGAGCAGCCAACCATTTCGACAGATTACCATCTCAACACCTGCCATGCCCAGATCCAAACCTGTCACCAATGCGAATGCAAGCGTTGCGGTCAAAAACAGCGACAAGATTCAAGATTTATGCATAACCCTATCATCAAGTCCCGCATTAGATCACAGCTATGGATTCTTAGAAGACGACCACAAACGATACCACATCTATCCAAGTTCAATCGACGAATCGCATATGGCGGCCAACGATCCTGTCACTCTCGATGACCTTCTTCGGCGAAAGCACCAACCGAGTATCACCCGTCGACAGCGTTACGCGCTTGCGCTCATCATCGCATCCTCATTTGTGCGGCTATCGGATTCCGCATGGCTCCCTAGCGCGCTATGGATGAGGAGCGATATTGCGTTTCCCCGCGATGCCGACAATCGCAGCATCATCCTTCTCGACCAGCCATATATCGGTCGGTCATGGTCTGATAACGAGAATGCACCAGCAAGCCAAAGCAAACAGGGCGAAGATATTCCCTTTCTCGGTATAATTCTACTCGAACTTTGCTTTGGCTCATTGGTTGAAGAGCATCCCAGACGTCAGGCCTATCCATTCACTGACGCAAATCTGAATCAGTTCTTTGATCAGCTTGTTGCTGTGGAATGGTTGCGTGACGTTGTGGACGAGGCTGGGCCTGATTTTGCTGATGCCGCCACATGGTGTCTAGTTGGTAGCCGGAGTCTGAGTACGGGTGATGACTGGCGAAGAACGTTGTACGAGAAAGTTGTACAGCCACTAGAACGGTGCCACAGCTATTTGAACCCCGTTACTACGAGTAAAGAACGAGTCATTGATTGACGTATGTACGAAGGCTTTCTTTACCACTGTAAAAAGCCCATCAGAACCGAATGGTTGCATCAACATAAAAGCAGATTGAGCGGACTCCATGTAGGATCAGTTCTGAGATAGTTCGAAACTCTTTGACCTCTGAGTCATACATTTCGGCAGTATGAGCCGCAGTCATTCCCAAGATCAATTTGCTTTGAGTTTATCCACCGTAGATTGAAAACAAGAGACGAGAATGCAGGTGAAGGAGAAGAAACTTGACTTGTCTTGACTTGCGAGTGGATAGTGGCTTTTGATAGGTTGATGCCCAATAGTCTGCCTCCACCGAAGATCCCTATTCATCACGACTTGCTTGTCCAAAGCCTACCAGTGTCTTCTACAAATTGATCATAGCTCGATGCTTCTTTACCCAGAAGCTCGACCTGCTCTTGATACTCCTCTTTGCTCATACCAAATTCATTCCGCTCAAACATCTCGAACATGGATCTCAAGTCTCTTGCCCAAGCGGCGCCTGTAAATGGCGATGCCCTGTCTTCGTACGATTTGAGGCCTTCCGCATCACTAAATGACGGTTTGATGTCTTTCCCCAAGGCTTGCGACCACAGTTGCGCCGTCTCTTCCATCGTGTAGGTCTTCAGCGAGCCGATCATGATCTTCTTTCCAGCATACTGCTTTCCATCATCCTCCAGCAGTTTCGCGCATGCCAATGCGATATCCTCCGAATCAACACGACTGACTCCCTTGCTTCCAACTGGTTCGTTGAAGAATCCTCCACTGACCATGGCGTGCTGGCTACGCAAGTCATTGTCGAAGAAGAGAGTTGGGCCGACGATAGAATAGCTAAAACCACCCTCTTGATCTCGTGGTAGCAATCCGTATTTCAATTTTGCCTCGATCAGAAACTTGACCGTGACATGGCCAGCCCACATTCCACGAAGGGCACCCTGCTGAATCCCATCGAGATCATAATTTCCGCATGCCGATACGTATACCAGGTGTTTTACACAGCCAGATTGTCTGATCGCGTCCAGCAAGTTGAATGTTGTGAAGAGTTCGTCGTCACCAGTGAGACAGAGGAATACACCAGTCACGTGATGCTTCTTAAGAAGGCCTTCGATAAGGTTTGGATCTTTGATGCTGCCCTCTACAATGTGAACTCTGGCTTTGTCGACAGTGGCGGGTAGCTGGGAAGAGAGTCGCGCGGCGTTGCTTGTCGGGAGGATGAGGGTGGGTTTGGACGGTTGGCCAAGGAGCAATGGCACAAGACGCTTGCCAATGTTGCCAGTCGCTGCAGTGAGGAGATAGGTCGGCGAGGTTGTTGCAGACATGCTGGAATATATCGAAGGTAGAAGTTTTCGAGAAGCGTGTGTCCATGATGTGTGCGCAGCATTTTGCTCTTATACCTTCCACGGTTCAGTGATCCTATGGCTGCTTACATGTCTCCGATTGGTGAAATCCATTCGCATAGGTCTCTCTTGCCACGCCACCATTCACCAGAATAAGTGGGTCTACCATAAATTAGGTCATGAACGATTGGGCGCCTTTGCATTTGCATTTGTAAACGACGACGAGGTATTGTACATTAGCATATGCTTTGTACGAAAAAGGCACTGAACGTTCTCAAATTCTTCTCATTAGGTCGCGAGACCTCCAGCTGCAATTTGTCAGCGAAAAATATGTTGTCGGTGGTGGGCGGAGATAACTACACACGGAACCAACACCAACGAGCAGGCACCGATCTCTCGTACTACTTGTAAGTTGGAACGAAAACTGGGTCTCGCGTTCGATGAAACCGAGGCACACCCCGTCATTGGCCAAGAGATTTTAAGATGTGCTCTAGTCAGCGATGACTCAATCGAATGCATACGATCCGTAGGTGAAGTTTGGCTGCTTTGCTATTGACAATGCTTGAAGCCAAAGAAAATTCAGCGCCCAAGACTGTAGTATTTTCATCAGTTGACATGATTCGAATCTCCTTGCTGATGATCTTGGTGTCTCTCCAGGAACTTTCCTGACGCACGATGCACGACGTTGAAGCTGGAAGAAATTGACCCAGGAAGGCCATGACTTCGAAAGGAAGATATTAAGTACCGGTAGTGTCACGACAGACCTGATAGTCAAACAAAAGCTGGTCCAAGACGCCGATATTGCTAGACGTTGTCACCAGCAAGATTGCGCCGAGGATGTTGGCATGCGCAAAGCCTCCCAACTTTCTCGTCTTCAGCATGTTGCAGAAAGTCTTACGTCCCGTCGTGTTCGTCAGTCGTGGACGGTCAGTACCGTTGGGAAGACGTAGGCGTGGCCATGATCTAGGCCAAGTATTTGGACGCCACAGGTTCTGCTCAGGTTATCACGATGATACACGGAGGATATGCCGGTAGCAGAAAGACGGGCGGGGAAGTGGACTGGTTGGGGAGCGAATCAGATGTCGCGCCTCTGTGGGTACCTGTGGGTCGGATGCGCACCAGGGCTGCGGCAGGAACGAGGGGACGCACCATCAATAGATCGCCGCCTCGCCGATACCCATCCTCGTCCTCCCCCCACACCATCATGCCATGCCTACAGAGGTAGCGACGCTTTCGTCACTTAAAGTTCGCTTTCAGTACAACACACATCGCTCAGTCGCCATGTGGACCGGCTTCTCTGGTCTGCGAGGCTCCTCATCCGCACCCGTTGATTCATGCTAGCTTCAAAATCCATCTACCGAGACGGCGCTGTAGACAGCGCTCCCATGTCGACGACAATTTGACTCGTGCAAGCCGCCGTCGGACGTGTCATGAAACCTCCCTTAGCATTCTCACAAGGTTTGGCTAAGCTGCAGAGCCCCCCGAACGATGCCAAAGACTGACACAGGGACAAATCTCCTTCATCACCATGAACGATAACCACCCCCGAATTCCCTGTGCCGATCACTGCACCGCAAGAAGCTTTTACTCTATATTCGGAAGACAAATGCAAAGCAACCTCAGCTGACACAAGTGCTCTTTGATGGGGGCCATCACAATTGTTGCAACCGCATGCGTGTTGGCTTTACTACCAGCTGCCGCACTCACCCCGACCAACCAATCTCTTTCCATTGCTGATATTCCCGGTTGTGGTGTACGTAACACCTTTCCACCACACATCCTCCCTTATGGTGAAGCTAATAAGATGCAGCTCGAGTGTCTTATCCTTAGTATACCTGCAAGCGACTGCTCGCTGGCTGATACTGAATGCCAGTGCAGCGATCACGACCTCGGACGTATCATTTCAGGATGCATTCAAAAGAACTGTACTATAACTGATACAATAGGCAAGTGTTGGAGCAAAGCCAAGGATGTTCCATCGCTGACTGCTGTCTTGCAGCCACCGCGAAAGTACAAGCAAGCCTCTGCCAGCTTCCAGATGAGTCCAGAGCGGGCGGCGTTATGGTCTCCACAGTCGTTGGTACTGTTCTTGCGACACTCTTTGTCATGCTTCGTGTGATTGGGAAGATCACCATGGGAAGATTGTCATCGCATGATTGGATCATATTATTGGCATTGCTTTTAACCGCAATACCTTGTGGTTGCGTACTGGCCAGTAAAGTCCAAGCCTGTTCCAAGACGTGGCGAAGCTGACAAGATGCAGTGACGCAATCCGGATTCGGGAAACATCTCTACGACCTTGAAGTGGATCAACTTTCCAAAATCTTGAAACTATGTACTTATGTCCAGTGCTCTGCTTGTTCTCGTCTGGTTTCACTAACAACGCGCAGTTTATATCGCGCAATGCACATACGTCGTGATTCTCGGTCTAATTAAAGTCTCAATCGTTCTTTTATATCTCCAGATCTTCCCGTCGCGCAAATTCAAGTTCGTCGCCACCCTCATTCTTGTCCTTGTCGTCGTCTCGACTATCATCGTCTGTCTTCTCACCATCTTCGCTTGCACACCCATCCGTTCGTTTTGGGATCGTACTGTGGAGGGTCGATGCATAGACATTACGGCGTTGGCATATGCAAACAGCGGTGCTGCCATCGTGCAAGATCTTACAATACTGGTTATGCCACTTCCAATGGTATGGGCGCTCAATATCGAGCGGCATCGCAAAATTGCCATGGGATTTATGTTCTCCGTTGGTATATTGTGGGTTTGGGCCCAGCCACAATGTTAACAAGCTAACAGGAACAGCGCCTGTATTACGACCATTTTGCGCCTTCATTCGCTTCTCACTTTCAAGATCTCCATCGATCCAACGTGGGACTATGCGCCCGCCACGATTTGGACAGTCTTTGAGCTGCTCAGTGGGTTTGTCTGTGTCTGTCTTCCGGCAGTTCGTGTTCTCCTGAAGAAGATATTACCAAAAGGTCTCCAGTCCTCGTTCCGTAGCTCGACAGGCCGGTCAAACAACACATCTTCCAAAAGCGATCCAGACACAGGATCCAAACGGCGCGGAGGTTCATCATCGCTTCACATTCCAACGAGTTATGCAAAATGCATTACATTCCATGATAACGCCTTTTTGATGGATAGCGCATCTCCAGCGACAATGCGACAGAAACCAGCATGCGAATTTGACGCATTGTCAGACAAGTCCAATCAAGTGCCGCAGCCGGAAAGAGCCCTTCGCTTCAGCTGTGACACTCAACGGGGAGCATATATCACGCAGTCGAAAATTTCCAGCCCGGCATCAATTGCTCCGAGGATTGGGCTCTTACCAGATGGGAGTTGGAGTCACGTCACGTTGGGCAAAAACCCTGTCAGAACTGGGAAGGCGCAATGAAGCTTGGCAGGTACTGAGACAAGAATTTCATCACCAGTGAATCACGAGTCGCGGGTTGCTACAACCTCAATTATCTATCTATCGTGCATTATTTGAACACACAGAGCAAACTTCAACCTAAATATTGCTCAATCAACTACGCAAAAGCTTGCTTTTCATCCTCAACCAGAGCGCGCAGATCGCCGATATTTTTAGTACCTTCGGCCCCACATCAGATGAGTCGCGTCCCATCCAGCGACTACACTGCCACATCCTTGAGCGTCATCAGCCGCACACCTCATCCAACATCTTCAGCCTGCGCGTATTTTTCCTAAACAGTATCCAGGATGGCCAAGACACGAGAATGGGTTGCCTTACATTCCTTGTGGGAAACTCCCCACTGCCTATCAGCCGCACGTAGAACTCTAGCTGTGCACTCCATCTAGTCACGCAGCAAATATAAGAGCCTGAGGTCGCAACAGTATCGATGATGTATCATTCATCATACTATCACGCACAAAATCAAGATGTACAGCTCGTACTACACACAAAGTCCATATGTACCACCGCAAGCATCTCAGCAATGCTACCAAAGCACGACATCGCAATTCACGGCAGGACTCGCCCCCTTACCTCCCCCAGGCCTCGTAATTTTTCCAAATTATACGGCTCAACGCCCAGAGTCAATCATCATCAAAGAAAAGCACAAGCACATAACACGTCAGAACTTTGTGGTTTCTTACGCCTCCACAAGCCATAACTTCTTAGAACTCGACGAGGATTCAAAGGGCAACATGTTGTTTATAGATCTCCAGACACGTCAAGAAGTGATGCGCATTGTAAAACAGGGCGGCGGGCTGTTGGGTGGTGGAGATAAGGTGTACAAAGGCGTTGGTTTGGACGGGCGCGAGAAGTGGACTTTGCAGCTCAAAAGGCACAGCTTCAGCGGATCGGGCAGCGAATATCGTACGTCACCTTCCTCTGTCTTTTCTAAGCCCGAATTGACGTCTTCAGTCCTTACTGCGAACATACACGGAGGGCAGGCGACTCCGTTGCAGGTCCAGAACAGAGTCAGTGGGGCCGAGAAAGCGATTCTGTGGAATGGCAGAATGGTTGCAACGATGAATAAACATCAAGAGCTGCAGCATCTACGCAGACAAGACCGAGTGGATGTGGCGCCGGGCATGGATATCTTGCTAGCATTGGGAGTGGCATGGATACGAATAGTGAAGCAGAAGAAGGATGAAAGGAAGGCTATAGATGCCTTGGCAGGAATGTAGAGCTGATGGATCGCGAGACGCGTTGTACAGTATGGGTCAAGAGAGGTTGTAAAGGGGGCGTTTGAGTCTTACCTTCATTTCACCATCCTGCATTTATCATTTCCTATTACCTTTCTATTGTCATTTAGCAACATCATCGTCGGCAATCAGAGACGAAGAAATGCCAGACAGTGCAATACAAGATTCTTACTCCTGACAGGTTCATCATCGAGCTCCGGGCGTCGGAACGGAGGAAGCTGAGCTCGGCAATGCTCGGCCTTCCTACTAAATTTCCTGAATTTATGATACGTATAGATGTATAAGATGAGGCTAGACCCTACCTTAGTATATATAGCTAAATTAGGAAAGACTCAAGTGGTTTAACGGGGAGGTCGAGCAAGGCTGAGCTCCATGGAGCTGGGGCTTCTTCCGTTTCAACGCCTGTCGACGAGCTCTGATGTCCATCTTCGAGTATTGGTCTGCAGCTGAAGCGCCAAAGGATTATGTAGTGCATTTGCTGCCCCCATGGTCCAACGACATTACTGGACACAAGCTCGATGAGTCTAGGATCAGGGAAAAGTTAGATGAGGAGCCAAGCGTGTGCTTGGTGGGGTCTTACGTGATGTAGTGTCGCCAAGGTCAGCAGGGCGGGCCCCCAACGAGCTCGCTTCTCGGTCCACTTTCGTTTATCTCGTGAAGCTGAAAATCGGGATTGGTATTGACGGGCTGTTTGATTTGAATCCGGTTATGATCTACAAAACTGCTATACCAGTGAAGCCTGAGAAGCAAGGAGCCGAGTCTTCTTCGTGGCGATAATCTACCGGATCTAAGCGTCAATGGTCAATTCCAGAGCACATGTGCGCGCCCAGCCCAAATACCCCGCCAAATTGAGGGAGGGAAGCAAAATTCAAGGTGTAAGCAAGCAAGCTAGCTCGAACAAAAAGGTTTATCAATATGGAATCATCCCGCCTCGTACAGCAGCCTTGGCCAAATTTTCCATCCCTGCTGCGTAAATCTCGTAAGACTATAAGACTTGTTCTTTCGGCGAAACTGGTCGGCGGCTCCCTCCCACTTCTTACACTGTGACAAGAATCAAGAATCGACATGAGCGCGTATGAAGAAGGCCGAGAATACGACATTGTTTTCGCGGGCGGCGGGACAGCTGCTTGTGTTGCTGCAGGACGCCTTGCACAAGCAGATCCATCGCTCTCTATCCTGATCATCGAGAGAGGGCGGAATAATCTCGACAACCCTCTGGTGAGGGTACCTGGTTTGTATTGCGCCAACTTCATACCCGCCACCCAGACCGCCATCTTCTATCAGGCTGAAAGTGAGCCCTCTCTCAATGGCGTTGCAAGAACATTCTCCACCGGCGGTGTCCTCGGTGGTGGCAGTTCCATCAACGCAATGATGTATAGCCGTGCGCAAGCCATTGATTTCGACAGTTTCAACACCGAAGGTTGGGACAGCAAGACCTTGATTGAGTTCGCGAAAAAGGTAATTCTTGTCTACATCGCGTATGATTAAAGGCTGAAATGAGAAAGTTGGAAACCTCACATCTGCCAGATGTAGACGATGCCGTTCATGGATCCTCAGGACCCATCAACATCAGTAATGGCCCTCACGCACCAAAGGGACCTCAGGAAGACTTTCTTGCGGCGGCTAAAACTTTTGGGTTTCCTGAGATTGGCGATCTCCAAGACTTCAAATCGAATGGGGGTTTCACACGGCTCCCCAAGTATATTTCACTCGACGGGACCCGACAAGACGCTGCACATCGCTATGTGCATCCCTTGAGGGCAGATGGCAAGCACCCAAACTTTCATCTCCTTGTAGAGAGTAGAGTGCGGCGTGTTCTCTTTGAGGGTGATCGCGCAGTCGGGGTAGAATACGAGCCCGAGCCCACATTCATGACTGAACTTCCCGGAACCAAACGAGACGTCCGATCAGTGAAGGCTCGGAAGCAAGTAGTCGTATCAGCCGGAGTACTAGGCACCCCCAGTATTCTCGAACGCTCTGGGGTTGGCAAGCGAGCACTCCTCGACCAGCTCAGCATCCCCGTTGTCTCTGACCTGCCTGGCGTGGGCGAGGAATACCAGGACCACCACTTCCTGCTACCGTCGTACAAAACCAGTCTCGGCCCCGAAGAGACGCTCGATCGAATCTTCTCAGGACGGAGAGACTATCCAACCGCTCTCAAAGAAAAGGACCCAACCCTAGGTTGGAACGGTATCGACGTCGCCGGAAAGCTGCGCATGACCGAAGAAGAAGCCACAGCCCTCGGCCCGCAGTTCAAAGCCGCCTGGACCAAAGATTTTGCCCACGTACCCAGCAAACCCGTCATGCTAATGGGCCTGATCAACTTCTACGTCGGCGACCACAAGCTGCTCCAGCACGGGGCTGCCGACAAGGAGTACGCGACCTTGGCATCGTACACGCCGTACCCGTACTCGCGCGGCAGCATACACATTACATCAGCGGACTGCCTCGTGGGCCCCAAACTCATCACGGGGTTTCTGGCCGACAAGGACGACATCGATCTGAAGATGAGCATGTGGGCGTACAAGAAGGGGCGCGATATTTATCGGCGCACAAACGCTTTTGCGGGAGAGCTGCAGGATGGGCATCCGACGTTTCGGGAGGGAAGTCGCGCTGCGCTGGCGCAGGGGCCGCTTAAGGAGGGAGGATATGCGACGGTGGAAGAGCGCATGGCGATTCCGGCGGTGGAGTATGATGAAGAGGATGATGGGGCGATTGAGGAGTTTATTAGGAATCGGGTTACTTCGACGTGGCATGGGCTGGGGACGTGCAAGATGGCTCCGAGGGAGAAGGGGGGAGTCGTGGACAAGGATTTGAATGTTTATGGAACGAAGGGACTGAAGTGTGCTGGTGAGTCGTGTAGCGCCGACAATATGTGTGGTTATCGGATTGCTGATTTGCGCCAGATTTGTCCATCATTCCTGAGAATGTGGGATCCAACACGAATAACATGGCCTTGATTGTTGGGGAAAAGGCAGCGGACATAATTGGTAAGGAACTTGGTATTAAAGTCTGAGAAGGTAAAATAAATGCGGTAAGAGACGGATACTCAGTGATCTAGAAACTCTGCACAGCCCTCAAGCTTACTTCCCAGCCGCCCTTCCCGAGCCTCTTCATCTCTTCAATTTGATCACGTGATAACTCTCTCACCCAGTTCCCTGACCTGAATACACTCACGTTGCGGTCCAAGAATATCATCCAAAATCAGTGTCAAGTGATTCAAACTCTGCTCAATTGCATCCACGCCTTGTTGGTCGATGATCGCGGTTGATGTGTGCGATGCCTCAGCTTCCTTCTTGGACTGGCATTACTGGTCGTCGATGACTGCATTCTCAAGTTGGAGTTGAATGCGCTCTTATCCCGTCTTCGCAAAATCGATAAAGTAATTATTGCAAGCCTGCAAAATGCCAAGGAACTGGCGAGGAGAATAGGCCATGCTGGGAGTTGATAGGTATGAGCAGATGTGCATACGGATCTCGGCGGCGACGGATGGGCAAATTCCAATTGTGATTAGTAGTCCTGTCCAAACTGAATGGAGGTGGATGTAGAGTTGGTCTGACAGCTGCTCCTACTCTCGAATTAGAGGAGTATCTCAACCAAGCGAGTCGTATCCTTCCAGGATAAGACAGCAAGTTATTTATCAAAGACGTGCTGTTTTCTTCATGTCGGAGGGGCAGAGGCAAGGTCAGGATCTTCAACCAACCAGTCGCATTTGAAGAAGAGGTCTTTCGGAGTGCGAGGTGCTAAGTAATCGTTAGATGAATCGGCACGATCCTAGATTTTACTCGCCTTGCTTGTCAGCCGGTGGATGTGCTTTGCGAGCAGAAACGATTGCGTTGCATTCCGGTGGCGATACAATCAGTTTCGTGTCCGTTGCATTAAGATCGGCATCCAATGCCACTATGCCCATCGAAGAGCGCCGCCGTGTCTTCTTCTCTCTCTTCCCGCCCAGAATTTTCTCTCCGCACTCTTGCACGACCGCCATGACCATGCCTTTGAGAAAGTCAACGACGTCGCCCAAGATGGGCCGTAATAGCTTGCAGACTTCCTCTTCAATCTTGCTCGCCAGCAGCCCCATCTCTTTCTCTACGCCGTCTGTCTCCTCATATGCACTGGGCACATCTTCGTCGCCGGGATAGATGATCTTGTATAGCATCTGCCACTTTTCCTCCACTGTCTCTGCACTCGAGAAAGGGCTGCGATTGAAGTTCAAGTCACGCAGCTTGCGCGGGCATATGCGTTCGTCATCGGGCTCGGGGCGGTTGCGACATATGCTTTCTGCACGAAGATGAGCATCCAGAGCAGCAGAAGATGACATGTTTTCCCAACAGCGCGTGCAGCGTAAAGGTCTCGTGTGTGCTCGCTTGAGGTGATCCTTGAGCTTGGCCATGTCTGCAAAGCCAGAGCCCCGACAAGAGTATCGACTGTGAGCTTCCGGGTCACGTTGGTAGTATGGACAGCGCAGGCGGCGAGGTGGTGCATCGGAGTCTCGGTCAATCTTGAACCGCTTCCTCTTGTGACTATCCGTGTCCGATGGGGCCTTTTCCTTTGCATCAGTCGTGTGTCGGCGCTTCGTCGCAGTGACCGAGTCGCTCCGCTTGAGAGGAGGAGCAAATAGGTCACTCGGGTGACCATTCGAATCACTGAAGTTTGCAACAGCACCGACATTAGTGGATTCGAATGGGGCAATGGATGTCATTAAGCTAGGATCTTTGCTGGGACTGAAAGGAACAAGAGAATGCGTCGACTTCTCTCGTTCCATTTTGAAATTTCCAGGCGATGTCAAGCCAAATAGCCCGGGAATCCCATGGTTCAAGTCTATTGAGTGACCAGATTCTGGTTCGGGTTGTGCGTCGGGGCCTTTTGCAATCTCGGCAAGCAAGAAGGCGAGTCGAGCGAATGATTTGGAGCACTCGAGGTTTCCGCACCGGCACGAGTACCAGCCCAAGTACCTAGATTGAATCGTTAGGCACTTCTTTCAGCTAATGCATACGCTATGAAACGAAGCAATACATTTGCAGGTCTTGCACCCAGCAGAGGTCGAGCCAAGCGGCATTGCAAAGGCACGAGAGACAGTTGGCATGCGGGCATCCCGGGAGTGACCTGCCCTCTAGCGACGGCAGAGCCGAGCACAGGGCATTAGGCCAGTCTATAGTAACGGGCGGCATCCTGCCAAAGTGTTGTTGGTCAGATGCGCTGTGTTCCATGGGGCATTAAAGCTGGAAACAAGCAGGTGAGCGAGGCAAAAGCTATGGCGAGAAGCGCGAAGGGTTGTAAGATGATTGGAAAAGCGCCAGCGAGGTTATACGTCTGGTACGGAGGTGGTTCCTGTTCGCTCAGCAGGCTGACGAGGTCGACATCGCTCAGGTGCGCGGTCCCGACACGTCGAAGTTGAGCTGGGCGCCGGGACTGCGCCACAACCGTGCCGCTTCCTTCGGACGGCCGCCATGGCCATGCACCACTCCTCTCCTCCTCGCCGAAACCCACTCTTCCACAGAGATGGCACCTCCCCAAATCCCTTCGGAACCAGTGCATCGTCGGCCCTTGGGTTGGTACGTTCTCCTCACCATCAGCACGCTCCAAGCCATCGGCTGCGCCTGCCTCGCCCTGTTCTTCGGCCAAAATGCCCTCGATTTCCATCGCGACCAACGCTCTAACCCTCCTTGGGTCTCGGAATTCTACTTCTGGTCAGTTGAGAACTTCCTGCTGGCAATGGCCGCGACTAACAAGGTCGGAAAGGGCGTGTCTCGTCGCAGCCGTAGTCTTTACGGGAATGATACCCATGATTGCTGCAGAGTACAGCCTTTCTCTGACTCGCACTGGCGTGTTGCAATTTGAGTTGGTGAAATCGGGCATTGCCATGGTGATTTGGTTTGCTGTGATCTTGGATGGAACGGTTGGCCCGTGGCATCAGGATGAGCAATATAAAGATAGCAAGGGGAAGTTTTCTAGGCAAATGCTGGCGAGCGCGATGGAGGCTTTTGGTTTGATGATTCTGCTGTGAGTGAAATGAATCGTCTGTACAGGGAGCTGGAGCTGACCATTTGTTGCAATAGGGTGCTTTTCGGCTTGAATCTCGGGCTAGCAGCCATCTGGTGGTGCCAGAATTTAGAGGTAAAAGAGCCTGCCGGAAGAGATGGAAGAGGAGCTCTTGGTGCTCCCAGATGTCCAGAATGGGAACCGCTTTTGCCTCGTGGAACTTGAATCGAAACTACTTTCATCGCACCGGCTGTGCCGGGCATTATTCCATTCGTAGATGAATCACGAAGGATTTTCTTGACGCGATGAATACGAAATACAATCAAACGACTGTGGGGGCAAAGCCTCGCATGGTTATAAAGTTTAAAAGCGCTGACAACTCTCGAGGCTTTCTTTAACTCTTATTTGACTTGTACAATTTCTCAGAGTTAGCACTGCGTATGGGTCTGTAATAGTATTAATGTCGGCTAGGTAGAAATGTCTGTCGAAAGCATATACTTGTCCCGAAATGATGTGAGCATTCTGCTCTGGAATTCTAGGATTATATCGTGAAGTCCAGGAACTGTTGGAGAGTATCCAGGCACACAAGTTGAGCATGGTGTGCATGTTGAACATTGTGCAGTGGTACGTACATAGATGCTGGCGTCTGCTGGCGCTAACGATGTGAAGTCAATTCATGCAAGATGCAGAAAGTTCAATGAATAAGCTAATGGGCCTCGTCGAAGATCTTGTTGCCAGCAACGCCGACCTTAGGCTCCGTCTCGATGCCCTTGCCGTGGACCACGAATCCGTAGTCGATGCACCACCTTTAGGAGCAGTCTGAGCCGCAGTCACTACTGTCACGCCCGTTCGAAGAAGGTTTGAGCAACTCGCGAGTATACCGCAAGCTGCGGGCCGGGCACTCCATCTATTCCATCAGCGCATCCGAACTCAATGGCCGAATCGGCCTTTAGTGCACTTACGCTCGACAAAGTCTCCGTGCTGTCAGTTTTGTGCCTCCCAATCTGGGAGCCGGATCTTTCCAATGCCGACCAGTACCGGTTCGGCCAAAAGGGCGTCGAACTCACCATGACTGACCTGACGGCGAGGTATCCCCGCGTTACTTTCCCAGGCTTTGAACATACGTTCAGGCCCCGCGCGGTCTACAAAGTCCCATTCCGGGCTGCAAGTCTATACGAATTCTATCTTTATTCTACCGAACTTCGCGAAGGCTATCGTTATCTCGTATATGGTGTTGGTGAAATATTCGACGTGGTCAAGATCAACGGGGAGCACTGGTTGGCGCGGAATCAAGACGATGAGACAGGAACATTGGGATGGATTTGGGAAAGGCATTTCAGACTATGTGATGAATAGTTTTGACTAGTGTAGATTGATTGTATGAGAGAAGGATGGTGAGGGGACAGATGAACTATCAAGACTTGCTGCCTTCTCGCTCATGGCTACGATATCAAAGAATCTCTTCAATTGAGCTTGGCTCGTCAAATTAATAATGTGTATATACACTTGCTTTGATGCAAAAAGTTGGGCAGGCTGCCTCTCAGCCGAGACCTCCCAGGTGTATCAGGTACTAGTACCATTTGTCGTCCCCTTTCCATCCAAACTTTCCTCGATTCTAAAGTCCTCCGCAGTTCCTAATTGCACCCTCTCGATTTCATTCTGGATGGCCAGTACCCAATGATCCCTCTCTGCGCGGCTCCTCGCCCTGAATACCAAGCTCCTCCCTTTACTCCCTAGTTTTGCTACTCTTTTTAATTTCGACCGCTTGCGTTCTTTCGCACGCTGTTCGCCGCCGCCCGCGCCCTCTTCAGACCTAAACCACGACTTGGACTTTCCATGCCAGATGACAAAGGTCGTCATGACGTCTTCGTCGGTCGATGTCCAGCCATCTTCAAGGTAGACACGTGGGAGGGCATGATGGCCAGGCTTGTTGGCATCAAAGGTCTGGTTTTGGTAGAGGAGGTCGGACTCGGTTAGGAAGCCAGAATAGATGTAGCAGTCTTTGAGGTCGAGATTTGCAACTCTCTCATGATGTGCGTGGGGAACCTGCTTGCCGAATCTGCCCCGGAGTACGTCTTGGAAAATCAATAGAGTACCCGAGGTCAAAATTACATTGCACCGCTGGAAAGCTGCATGGATGCGTGGTTTGCGGTACAATGAACCGCTCATGTGAATTCTTCGGCAGCACGCAATACCGCAGAAGTTGTATAATTCCGGACATGCGTAGGACTGGGTGACCTCCCATTTCTTGGCAAATTGACCGACATAAGCCTCCGCCTCTTCATCAATGTTTAGGGCAGTAAGGTTCTGCGCCCGTGTTGACTTGAAGAGAGCGATGTCGGAGCTTGCGCGGTTCCTCCAGTATTTGACGAGAGCTCGGAGATGCTTGATCCACTCTTTGCGCCTTTCCTTATTGGCAGCCTGGAGACGGACAATCAAGCGGTTGCGGAAGACAAGCTCAAAAGTTCGATCAACATCGACCTTCTTGATTGCACCATCTTCTTCCGCGGAATCGTCGACTTCCTCGTCGGAACCAGAATCCATATTGTCGTCTTCAGGAACGGCGTCTATTTTGGCTTTGCGCACTTTGATGATGTCCGCAAGATTCATATAGCCATCGCAATTGAGAAGTATGTTCGCCTTACGAGCGTCCTCGTCTTCAGCGTCCTCGTCATGGAGTCTTCGAGCTTCAGGCGTCCCAGAATGGCCCTCCATCAGCCACTCGATTTTGCCGTCTTTGACCGGATAAGGGTTGACAGCCCAGGTGTCTGGTGTCTGATCAACGATGGCCCGGGCTGAGGGAACTCCGGCGCCAGTGCTTGCAGGTAGCTTAGGTGGAGGTGGAGGGTCCGCTTTGGTTGGGCGAGAGAAAACAAGGAAGCGATCGTGGGTCGAAAAGTAGAGCTGTTTGTGGTACATTAGACCCATTCGCTTGTCTCGCCCTCGCTGACTGGTGAGCCGTATGAGAAAGCCCTCCACTGGCACAGGCTCCGTCAACAATTTACGTTTCTTCTTGGTAGCCACCGTGGTTGGGTAATGCGACTTTGGTCGTAGTTCGAGTTCGTGGGACTTCTGCATCGCAATGGTGCCGTACATCTTTCGCTCATTGGCGCCGTGTATCCACTCCAAGCGATCGTAACGTTTCCATGCGAGTCCTATCCGCTGGTCTCTTACCCACGAATCGAGCACGTCCGCCCACTCAGGAGAATCCTCGAGTTGGTCGAGACATCTTCTCGTCAAATTTTCAGCAACAGCTTGTTCTTCCTTCATGGTTTTTAGTATTGCTTCCTCATTGTCACCTTCATCTGCACGCTCGGCATCGTTCTGTGATGCTTCTAATTTCTTGAACGGATCTGCGAGACGCAAGCTAATACTCAAGTCGGGGATGTTGATCTGCAATTCGGATGCCCGCCGCCATCCCATAATGTTTCGTAGGAACGTGTACCATTCGGTGGCATTGGAAGCAGTTCGAGCTTGCATTATGAAGATGCGCGTGCCCCGAGACACCGGCATCCAAACAACCACAGACTTGTCAAGTGAGGAGTACATGTTGACCCTAGCGACTCTTTTTCCGAGCGGAATCTGGTATGCAGCTCGCTTGCTACCGGCGCCCTGCTCGATCTCGGGGATCACCTGAAGGAATTAGCAGGACACAGACGAGTGGAATTCTTTCTTCATACCCTGGTCTTGTACATCTGCAGGACAAAATCGGCATCCTCGGAGATACTTTGCCTGCAAACCACCATGTACTCCCGCCACTTCTCCTTGACTCTCGAGTCGATCTTCTGGTTCCCATTCTCGTCAAAGTCCTCAGGTACCTCTTTCCCGGCCGAGTCAACTCGAACAAGCATGCGTTCCATCTTGACGACAAGACCATCCTTCAGTTTGGACCGTCTCAGTCTAGTTGATGCCCGTTGTATTGTCATCTGCGCTGCCTTTGCCTTCAAGTGGATTTCGGCTCGCTTCGAATCTTCGGGGATATCGAATTTGACGAGGTTGCGAAGGTGCGATTTGGTTCGTGCAATGGCGAGGCCACTTTGATCGTCGCCATCCTCGGTGGTGGTTCGATGTGAGCGTCGCTTGACTCGTTGGACTATGTTTTTGGAAGGCAACTTTCCGCCTGATTCTGGCTGTGTGTCCTTCCTGTCAGCCTCGGGAAGTAAAGATGAAGTTGAGACTGCATCTACCGAGGGCGCTTCAACAGTGGTTCTTGACGGCGTACCATTGCTGCTCTCGGCGGCAGAGGCTGGCTGTTTCCCCAGTGTCTTTTGCCCTGGCTCTTGGCTAGGAGGAAGCTGTGGGCTACTTGCCTGTTCCTGCTCTTGACCATCTTCGATTTGCTTTATGCCACTCGGACTGTCTTCTCGTGAGGTTGATGCGGTAACAAATGACTTGGTGCTCGCTCGGCGAACCCTCGTGCTCGCAGCGTCTGCATCGAATTCTTCGCTGGCGTTCTCGTCCGGCTCTGAGGGCGCGTCTACGAATTCGGCTTCTTCTTCCGGGGAGAGAACATCCCCCCTCTGACTAGATGCACGAGGGACTGTCATCGCAGTGGATGTCTCAGCAGCAGATGCTGCGCCGCCTTTGCTCTTGGGCGCTCCCTCATCTTGTCCGTGGTCACCCTCGTCCTCTGACAAGTCCTCGGGCTGTGGAAAGCTATGGGAGAAGAGGGCAGATGAGCTGGGCCCATCGAGACCAGTTATGCGGCGTTGACGCGAGTCTCGCGGATCGGAGGAGAAGGAAGCGGTTCGCGAGTGATAGTTGATGTGAAGATGGTGTTTGTACCAGTCCCGCCGATGTGACTTAAGCCAGCCTTCCTACGAGATACTCAGCTATGTCAGATTATCGCACTGGGGACGCGTACGGGGATGGGGCCGATGAAGAAGCGGCGGGAGGTCAGGTGGAGATGGTCGGGCGTGGCATGTTGCTGTGAGGCGAGGATTAGCGAGATGGATACCAATGATAGGGCGAATGAGGGCATACCAGCTTCTGTGCAGTGTACGAGTCTGGAGACAAATTGGCGATGTCAGGCTGCTGGTGCCACGAGAGCGGGCGCGGGTCTGGCATCAGGCGCGTGGTGGGCTCGCCGCGGAGGATGCTATCGTGGGGGGACACGACACAACAGTATTAAGACATTAAAGAATACAAGCGAAAAGAAAAAACAAGCAAGTACAGGAGAAGGAGAAGGCGGGCAGGCGTTGAGGCACGAACTGCACGGGAAAGCAGGATCGTCAAGCCGTCGTCGACGCGGCAAGCAGGTGCGCCCAGACCCACGACCACTCCGTCATAGGCCGCATCCCTGCGCCAATCGCCAGTTTCTAGCCCGCCATCGACCAGCAAATGAAGAACTAGACAGGTGAGCTGACCTGGTTGTTGAATTTGCGAAAAACCAACTTGTGCTCCTCAGAACCGTTGTTAGAATGTTCTTCAACGACTCGCAAACCACCACAACGCTCGCTTCGAACAACGATCTGAAGCTGACAGGTGGACTCTGCTGTGAAGAAGCGCATCTATCCATGTATGTGCTCTCTGGGTTCGATAACATTGGACTATTTTCATTCTAGACGATGCAGGCCATGGGAGTACCAGTGCCTACACGCATCCTGTCATATTTCAGACTGCCGTACTCCGTACAACGTTCTGTATTTGCCTTGGGCATGACCGCGATTAGCGTTCTTCGTATGTTGTCGTCTCGCGCAACTTGTCAGAGTTGAAGAGTGTCAATGGCCTACACGCCCGGGACATCACCCCCACATCCCTATTCACATTACCGGCCCAGAATCACTCTAAACCAATGCACCCAGTCCATTTACAAATCTCGCGACACTCTTGTTTCCCTCGATGCACCCAGATTACTCAAGGGCAAGGAAACCCTTGCTTCACGAACGCCACCAAGTAGATCTTCCGAGGCGGCAATCGACGTTTTTTGCGTCGCGCATACCCGATGCGGGAGTTTGCCATCGCAAAAGGCAGGGATGAGCTTGCATAGCCTAGAATGATGTGCATGAATGAATCGTGCATGCACCACTGCCACGGTTGCCTTCATATGCCTATGCTGTGCAGTGTTTGTAGCTTCGTTTCGTGCTGCGTCGGTTGTTGCGGGTAACGGGCGGTGTAGTCACATACTAACCGGGACAGCACCAGCAGGCTTGTGCGGAATCGTCGTGTAGGTAGTCTCACTGATGCATTCATGATGGATTGTTAGGGACAATCATTCCCACTGCATGGAGCACCTCTACCCCAACTTTCGTGATCATAGACTTTGAATATCGCACGTGAACATTTACGGACTTGCTCGCTTCACTCGGGACTTTCAAACTTGGTTACGATTAGCGCAATTAGGATGCACGGCACTACATTCAACATTCCGCCCACCTTTCCTACTCGAATTCTATAAAAAGTCTTGTTGGTTGGTTTTGTTATCACGAAGCAAGACGCATGAGGCTGGCATTGTGGAGGTCGGACAGTCTTTTATGAGGGTTTCCAACACAGCGGGATTAAAGTGATGTTGAATTTTGTCACCAGTTCGAGCCCACAAACCATGACCAGTCTTCTGGCGTTTTTATGCCAATTATCCGCTCTAAATGATGACGGCACCGCTTCTCAGCTCTCTGCATATTTGTTCAACGCATCGCCATCGAGCCTCAACCCCACCCAGGCATCCTTGCGCACAGCACCAAGGCTTGCGTAAAACTCCAAGCTCGGTGTATTCCAGGTCAGGCAGCTCCATTCCAGTCTCTGTCCGCCCATGGAAACAACCTCTTGCGCCAGCTTTTTGATCAACGCTTTCCCGTATCCTCGTTTGCGGTATTCTGGTCTCACGAACAGATCTTCCAGATAAATTCCCGGCACAGCTGTCCAGGTGCTGTAATTGTAAAAGTATAGTGCCATGCCGGCAATGCCACCTTCGGGTGCTACAATGAGGTAGGTCTTTGCAAACCCTGGTGTGAATTTGGAGGAGTCGTTTGATTCGGGGAAGGAGAGCGTTTTGGAGAGAAGTTCTTCGGTGGCCTTCACGGAGTCGGTGGCCTTTTCGTATGAAGCGAGCTCGTGAATGAGAGCATAGATGGTGGAGACATCTCGAGTTTACGTTAGGAGAGTTTGAGCAATGCGGGGTAAATTGTAAATTGTACCTTCACGCGTTGCGTGTCGAATTGTCGCGCCGTCGGATGCCATGTTGAGCAGAGAAATGAACGACTGATGGCTCGCTGCAAGTCCGTCTGGAACAGTATTTATGTGGTTGCGACGCGCCTCGCGACCTACTTGCGCCCTTTGGTAACAGAAATTGCAATGCCGATGTCGTTTGCGGATCGCCGTTAAACCAGCCAATCATGCGGTTTCTAGTTCAAGTGCTTTTGCCCTTCACGACCTAGACTCGGTATTCGGCGCAAAATGGTCGCTTCGGAACTGCATCGGTTACTGCAGAAGACTCGGCGTGGCCAGCTTGCCCTTCTCATCGACACCTTCGAAAAGACTTGGGTCCGCTGGGGTTGAGGGTTGGGTAGATCTAAGCGTCCGCAGATCACCCCAGCTGACGTCCCACTTGTCAAACTCGTCGTTCCACTCCGTCTTGCAGCAGAGTGCGAAGATCTTCTTGTACATACGTTGCATAAATTTCGGTGTCAAATTGTGTGGTCGATGGATTCCTCTTGGCTTTACAGCTTTGCTGGGCGTGGGTAAGGCAAGGGCTTCATTGATCATCGACTGCAGAGCTCCTTCCGTGTCGTGGTCGTCTTCTCCTTCCTGTCGAGATCGGCGAGGGACAAAGCCATTCCATTTCGAAATACCCGTCGCGAGCCCTTTGAGATGGGCCCACTCGTCCGCTGGAAGAGGCGGCATCAGCCGTGTCATGGTCTCTGCGTACCATCGCCGAACGATATTTCTGGCTCGCTTGACGGGCATGGGGCGTTGCCAGGCATTCGTCGCTGGCATCGGCACCTCTGTGCTCTTAATCTCCCTGCCCCACGAGATGCGACTTCCTTGTTGTGCCCTAACAACAGCTCTCAGTCTCGAATGCCGATCCGAGATGTCAATATTGAATTTGGAGGTGGAGGTGTCCGCTGGAACTGGACGGTCGAAAAGGGCGAGAAGGCGCCAAGGGCTGTGGTATAGCTTCTGTAGAGGAGCGACTTCATCATGGGCCGAGACGAGAGGCTCTGGCTTGAGAAGGTGGTTGAGAAGAGTGTACTTCCTCGGCCCTAGCCTGCCGTAGGTGAACATCAGAACCTTCTCCAGGGGCGGCAGCTCGCCCTGGTTGGCGCGTTTGAGTAAATTGAGCCCCTTGATGGCCGTCCGGCGCATACTTCTCGCGCGCTCGTCCTGCCATTTTATGTTGGCGGTCGGCCGGTGCTGCCGTCGCGAGGGTGAGGGTTGATAGGCCTTGAAGCGGCGGACGACATGGTGGCGGAAGAAGTCGCGGGCATTGGGGTCCGGGAGATAGGTCGTCTCGCGCAGGAGGGCTCGGAACAGGTGCAGCAACTGGCGGCTCGACGTCGAGTATGGCAACGAGCGCGGCATCGAGGGTTGAGTGGACAGGGCAGGACGGGCGGCGTCAGCAATTGGGACGCCAAGCCGCGCACTCGACGGGCTCTTGACGCGAATTCACGCGCCCCAACCTCGACTCCGCTTCACGAACGTGCCCCCTCGACGTCTTGCCGAGCAGCACCGCGTCGAAGGCATCGCCATCAACCGCGCCCCCAGCAGCCATCGCTTTTGCTCGCGACAGCCGCCGTTCGACGCGAATTTCAACGCGCGCCGCCTCCACCAAGCCCCTCGCGCTTCGGTCATGGTCCGCGCTTGACCTCCCTCAGTCCCCACCGCACTCGTTCACGTTGACACGCCGGCTGGCTGACATAATGCAAGTCGCGCGCTCGTCGCTGAACTCGTCCTTCCCGTCTGGCTCGTCGTCGCAGCCGGCTATGTACCAAAACTCGTCGCACGGCGTCATGGCCGCCCCCAGCTTCACTCGCTCCTTCTCCGACACCAATGGCTACCAGCAGCACGCCATGGAGAAGCCTCAGATATACACCGTGCGCTCCTCGAGTGTGCCCATTCGAGCACTGCTAACAAGACTCAGGCCGTCTACTCGGGCGTCTCTGTGTACGAGATGGAGGTGAACCGCGTCGCCGTGATGCGACGCCGCTCCGACGGCTGGTTGAACGCTACCCAGATCCTCAAGGTCGCCGGTGTCGACAAGGGCAAGCGAACAAAGGTCCTCGAGAAGGAAATTCTGACTGGAGAGCACGAAAAAGTCCAGGGCGGCTACGGCAAATACCAGGGAACGTGGATTTCGTACAGACGAGGAAGGGAATTCTGCCGCCAGTACGGGGTCGAGGATGTCCTGAGACCGCTTCTGGAATACGACATCAGCGCCGACGGCAACTCTGGCCCCGGAATCGAAACACCAACCAAGGAGCAAGCCATGGCAGCAAACCGGAAGCGCTTCTACACCCAGAGCATGGACGGGCGCGGCCAGAACGCAAACGTTGGAGGCACTTTCTTTTCGAATATAGGAACCACTGCCACGAGTGCTCTCGCCGCCATGAACAAAGTTGCCAGGTTAAACTCTCCCGCACCACGGCCAGCCAGTTCTTCACAAGGACGCCGATCCATGGGTCGTCCAGCGCAGCCACCTCTAGGGAGCCAGGATTCTTTCCGAGCGAGTAGCCAGCACAGCGTTCCTAGTCTAGCATCAGAGCGCAGCTTTGGTAATGGGCACGCCGACTCAGCCTACGGCACTGGTGTGGGGGACGAAATCCAGGAACCGCCTAGGAAGCGGATGCGTCCGTCGCAGGAAGAATCCTTCTCGCAACCCAACGGCGCCGAGATATCAATGCGAGAACCAGGCTCTCCAACCGAGCCCAGCGAGTCTTTCTATCAGACGGGACACCACCTCAACACCGCAGACGGCGAAGTACCCACTGCCCTACCACCTCTCCCTCATTCGGAAGACAAAGAGGCCGAACAGAAGCAATTGATGCTGACCGACCTCTTCGCCGATCAATCCCGAACCGACTTCACCAACCACCCCGCAATCTTGCGACTCTCTGGCTCGGATCTCGACATGCCTATTGACAACAGCTCCAACACGGCACTACACTGGGCCGCCACTCTTGCACGGGTCTCGCTCATGCGTCTTCTTGTCTCGCGAGGGGCAAACATGTTCAGAGGCAATGCTTCAGGCCAAACCCCGTTGATGAGCGCAGTCTCCGTCAACAACAGTCTGGACCACAGCTGCTTTCCAGAGACGCTTGAAATCCTGGCCCCACTCATCGAGCTACGTGATTTGCAAGGTCGGACTATCCTACATCACATAGCAGTCACTTGCGCCATCAAAGGGCGAGCAGCATCGAGCAAATACTATCTAGAGGCCCTGTTGGAATATCTGGTGCGCAGCAACATTGGCAATAGCCAGTCCAACTCTTACGAGGGGAACGGCAACTACCCAAAACCTATTGGCTTGATGAGATTCATGCAAGAAATGGTCAACGCGCGTGACAAGGCAGGCAACACTGCGCTGAACCTAGCTGCCAGGATTGGCAACCGCAACATAATATCGCAGCTGATGGAGGTGCAGGCTGATGCGTCGATCCCAAATCACAAAGGCACTCGACCAGTGGACTTTGGTGTGGGAACGGATGCAGATGCCATCCAGCCCTCACAAGTCGACAGTCCCAGCAAAAACAAGGCTCCCCTGAGCAAAGTGGAGGAGACGTCGAGAGAGATTCAGCCACGTTCGTGACAGCATGTGAACACAAACAATGTTAAGCTAACGTCTACTTTAGTCATAAACGGTGTCTTACAGAGCGCGAGTATGCAATTCACACAAGAAGCTCGTCTCAAACAAGACACGATAGACCGCACAAATGAGCAGATCGCCCAGCTATCCGCGATCCAAAAGACCGAACAGCAACGTCTAGACGGAGTACGAGCCCGTATCCGCGCAAGGCAGGATCGTGCCAAACGAATAGCAAATCTCAGAAAATGGATCGACGTCCAGCGCCACCAACTCAGCGTGACCCAGCCGAGCGCCAACCTCAAAGAGAGGAAGCGAATTGGCCACGCTGACACTGAAGGCGCTGGCCTTATTGTCCAACCCAACGACCTGCCCCCCGAAGTCCGCAGCACGGGAGACCACCTCATCCACAAAGCTTCGGATGGTCCCATGTACATTTCCACGCCGCTCCCCTCCGATATGCCCATACTGGCGACCCAGACGGCCACGCTCATTGCCAATCTTCCTTCCGTGCAGACCTTGAGGCATAGGCTCGAGGTGTACGTCATGAACAATTACAAGTTGGCAGACAAGAGCAAGAAACTGAAGGAGAAGGACGGGCAATTGGAGCAAATGTACAGGAAAGTGGTCAGTCTTTGCACAAAGGTCGATGAGCAGAGGATCGACGGGGTGTTGGAGGGACTGGTGCTTGCACTGGACAGTGATCCGCTCGATGGGGTTGAAGTCGGTAGGGTGAAGGAGTTTCTGAGGAAGGTGGGCGATGTTGAGGGGTAGTGGTGAGGTTTCTCTTGCCGGGTCTGTTTGAGGCATGCAAACTTCAAGACGCGAGACGGTCTTCGTGTTTTTTTTAAAACGGCTCATGGGTCATGACATGATATGACGCTAAGAGCTGCGTTTCTCGAGAAGGACGAAGAGATACCATCCCCCTTCAGATGTGGATACTACAAAGTACTTCTTCTAATGGACATGCACTTCACGATAAAGGGGATGGTGCAGATCCGGGATAATCCTGATAATCGGTCGATGATTGGAAAGAAATTATGCCTTCCACCTCAAAAGTGTCAGCGAATGCCGCCCAAATGTGAACAGCCCCTCCCCATTCCATGCAGCTTCTTCAATGCCCACGTTCTGCTCCCCCTCTGTGTTCACCACATCCACTCCCGCGCCACTGACCTTGTATACTTGAACCTCCCCCTTATCCACACCCAATCCCTCCAATTCCGTCTCAAAATCCCTACTCTCATGCACGTTAACCACTGCCAGGCCGAGCCACCCCTCCTCATCCAAACACGCACTCACATCCAAAAATGGCGTCTCCATAACCCCTCTCAACCACGCCGGATTTGTCCTACCCTCATACTCTGCGCATCGCACATTGACAGCCACACTACTCCCCCGCATATACCTACTAAACAACAACAACGGCCACCATGTCGTCTGCTTCACCACCCCCCTCTCCGTCGTCATTAGCGGACTAATCACATTGACGCTCTGCGCAATATTCGCCATGCCCACATCCTTGGCCTGCCTCACGAACCCATTCAGAAACACAGCCACAGCCAACGCATCCGACAACGTGTACTTCTCCTCTGCGCCCTGCTCCCCCGGCGCGCGCGCAGGAGACCACACGTTCCACTCGTCGAAGCAGATCTTCTGCCGCGGCACGCTGTTCGGCACGCCGTTCTCGATGCGCGCCAGGTCGATGAGCGCGGTCGCCATTTGCACCGCGCGCTCGGCGGCTCGTGGCGCTGTCGCGTTGGCGCTGTGCTCGGAGTCCGCGGTGTACAGGTGTATGCTGTGCATGTCGATGAGGCTGCGCGAATTGTCGCCGCCGAGGGCGTGCATGTCGGGCTTGAGGCACTCTTTGAGGACGGTGAAGTCCCAGGACGAGAAGCCGGTTTCGCCGCAGAGGATCAGGGATATGGTGGGGGAGAGGAGCTTCAGGGCTTTGGCCCATTGGTAGGCTTTGTGGGCGTAGGAGGGTGCCGTGTCTTGGGCGACTTGCCACGGGCCCCAGATTTCGTTGCCGAGGGCCCAGTATTTTACCTAGATGGTATTAGGAGGGGATTTGGGGGAAAGGAAAGACAGAAGTAGGAGTGGGACGCTGGCTCACGTTGTAGGGCTTGTCACGACCATTCTTGCGGCGCAGGTTGGCGTAGTACGTATCTTGATCTGAGTTGCAATACTCAACCCATGCTAGGGCTGTACTAGGGCATGTAAGTGCAAGTATTCTGCGGGTGCAGAGTACAGACCTTCATCGAGCGTCCCAGTGCCCATGTTAAGGCAAAAGTAAGGTTCTGTACCGACAATTTCGCACCACTTCAGAAACTCATCAGTGCCAAATTTGTTGCTTTCGATACCGAGCCATGCAAGTTCTGGTCTGGATGGAATCAGTCAGTATGTTTGTTCCAGAGGCAAGTTGCGTGCAGACCAAAGATGGCGTTGAGGTGTGCTGCTACCTTTTGGGTCTCTGCTCTTTTGGTCCAACACCATCTAGCCAGTGGTATGTGGCGACAAAGTTCCCACCAGGATATCTGACAACCGGGACTCGAATCTCTTTCATTGCTTTGATGACATCTTTGCGGAAGCCGTTCTCGTCTGAGAGAGGATTATTGGGGTCGTAGATGCCGCCATAAATGCATCTTCCCATGTGTCTGTTATCGAGTCAATTGACATTCAAAATCAGGACAGCGAAGGTACATGCGTACTCGGTAAAGCCTCCATATATGTTGTCGTTGATATCTGCAATCTTGTGCGAGGCGTGAACGATAATCGAGGGCGTCTCATCTTCAGCAATGCGTGAGAATGTCGCCATCTTCATATGTTTAGCCAGCAGAAGTCGGTGTCTTACTGCTCAAGCTTCACTCAAGTACTATCGGGACAACTCGAAATCCAACAAGGTGAGGCCGTCCGCCTTGCGCTGGCAAGCCTAGCCCCACCCCGCCTTAGCGCATCCCCCGCCCATTCGTGGGTAAATTATCCAGATGCACTACCATCGTCTTTACCCACCGCCATCTACAGCGCCATTCCCCTCCGGTCCCTGCTCCGACAAAACACAAGAAGCTCACGCGAGTGCCTCGGTCGAGAGCGTTCCGAACCGGCAGGATGCTAGGAGTTGCGGACAAGGAGCGAGGAAACTGGGTTCGCGTAGATTGGCGCCGCGGAGCCATGGGGGATCTGGGGAAGGCGTTGGAAAGAGACAAGCGAGATTGTCGGACTGGCTTGTGATTGGGATGATCGAACAGGGTTGGATATGGGGTATAAAGAGTAGTGGGGCCCGCAGGTGTGGAGGAGCAAGCAGCTTTGCAGTTGTTTGGGGTCGTCGGAATGGCTCTTCCCCCAAAATGGTACCAGGTATGGTGTAGATTTTAGACTATGGGTTTCAATTAACAAGCGGGCAGTTTCTCGTCTGCGTGTTCGCATCGCTCGGGTCTATGCTGTATGGGTATGACCTCGGGGTTATCGCACAGGTCATTGCTTGCAAGTCCTTCAACACTACCTTCAGCCCGACCGACGATGAGATGTAAGATGCGCGAATTGGAGAGAATGATAGCATAGTCTAACAAATCCCAGAGGGGCTGTTGTTTCCGTCTTCACTGGAGGCGCCTTTTTCGGTGCCGCTGCGGCTGGACCTTCTGGAGACTTGCTTGGACGAAAATGGACGATCCTGATCGGGGCCATTGTTTTTTGTCTTGGTGGAGCTCTGCAAACTGGCGCGCAAGCTCTATCGTACCTCTACTCTGGACGAGCCATCGCTGGTATCGGGTACGTCTTCCATCGGAGTCTAAGCACAAGTATTGATCTTGGCCAGCGTCGGAGTGCTCGTGATGATCGTCCCCTTGTACCAGGCTGAACTTGCTCATCCTAGTATTCGAGGGCGCGTTACTGCGCTGCAACAATTCATGTTGGGCGTGGGAGCTTTGGCGGCTGCCTGGATTTCGTATGGTGCGGACATCCTACCTCGAGTTACACAACCACGACTCACACTGTGCAGGGACTTATGTCGGCTTCGATGAAACAAACAATGCTCAATGGCGTACTAGCTTGGGCATCCAGATCGCCCCAGCGTTCGTTCTAGCATGCCTCATTCTCCTCTTCCCCGAATCCCCGCGGTGGCTTATCGACCACGGACGAGCTGAAGAGGGGCTTCGCACGCTGGCGAAGCTACACGCGCATGGAAATGAGAACGATGCATGGGTGCGTGCCGAGTTTGAGATGATCCAAGATGCCATCACTTTCGAACACGAGCACGAGGCCAAGTCGTATACGGAGCTCTTCAAGGACAAGTCTTGCTTTCGCAGACTGTTCCTCGCGTGTGCTCTTCAAGCTTCAGTCCAGATGACTGGTGTCTCAGCCATTCAGTACTATTCCGTTACTATCTTCGGTCAAATGGGGATTGAGGGCGACGACACACTCAAATATCAGGCGATCTCCTCCGTCATTGCACTCGTCGCCCAATTCCTCTGCATCCTCTTCATCGACCATCTCGGACGTCGCTGGCCGCTCATTTTTGGCAATGTTGGCAACATGGTCACCTTCATCATTGCAACCATCTTACTCGCAAAGTTCCCTCCGGGCGAAAGCGGCAATACAAGTGCAGCGTGGGGCTTCATCGTCATAACTTGGATCTACAACTTCTCCTTCAGTGCAACCTGCGGTCCGCTGTCGTGGATCATTCCAGCCGAGATTTTTGACACAAAGACACGATCGAAGGGTGTTTCCATTGCAACCATGGTCTCATTCGCTTTTAACACAATGATCGGGCAGATAACCAAACCGGCAATGACCCAGGTACGCTATCGGTACTACATCCTCTTCATTGTAAGTCCCCGCCACACCCTTCTTGGTCAAATGATTTATCTAACACAACCGCTAGATATGCAACCTGACGAACGCGCTTTTTTTCTGGGCCGTTTTGCCGGAAACCGCTAAGCGTCCACTTGAGGAGATGAATTACCTCTTCACCAACGCACCGCTCTTCGTGCCAGGAATGAAGAAGTCCGACTATGTCACCCACGATCTAGAACATCGTGTCGAGGAGATCGAGACCAAGCAGGGGTATGCGCAGCACGTGGAGGAGCGGGCCTAGTCCCTGTAGTGATGGACATGGAGAGAATCGCCGAAGTCCGGATGCTCTACCCTTGTAGCCAGGAGATACATCCTGGATGCAGTAACTTTACGACATACCATAGATTGCAGCGTGCTGGCCGATCCAGAGAACCCTGTAACTTATTATGCGATGCATGTATTATGGAGGGGTATCGCATTCGTGCGAGAAACGATCCAACCATCGTTGCAGCTAAACCTGACTGTCTGAAAGTATTGCTATTTGCTGGATCAAAAAGTGCGGCGAAAATACACGCGCACTGAAGACATTGACGGCGTTGTTGTAGCAACCAAAATCAATTACCTAATTGGGCAGGTTATCGAAGTGCTGTGGATTGCAGCACACTATTTGCCTATAGCTATGCTACAACTCGATTAGGCCATTTGCCAAGGAAATACTCAATCAGGCAGGTTATCAGGTTGCTGTGGATTGCGTTGGTTTTTATGCTTTTGCCAACAAATACTCAATTAAGGAGATTGTTTGCGCTCCTTTACATCCATCACCGGTCTATAACGCCCCTTCATAGACCAGTCAACACACTCTTTACTCCGCTTTTTCAAAATGCCCAGCGCTCCTCCTTGCTCGCTCTCCCGTCACGATCCGCCACCATAGAAACCCCACGCTCACCGCCAACCCAGTCCAAACTACCTAATCGGGAAGGTGTCCCAAACGCGTCATCGAATGCGGCCGCCAAATTGCACCGATCGCACATTTCTCTAGCATCCCAACTTGCCACATCCAGAAATTTGTCGCAATATCCATCGATCGTAGGCTGCAAGGCGTCAAGGCCGCGCCGCATGTCGGCCCACTTAGGACACTTAAAAAGGAAGGCCCGAAGGCTATTGTTCGTTAGTTTGAGGTTCGAGAGAATAGGTTTGAGACTAGGGCTGTTGGTTAAAGAGACATGGTTGCACGACAGGGCGGCGTGCGTAATTTGTCTATATATACATTAACATGTGATGCGGGCATGATGATAAGGATGGGCGCGCTGGGTCCTGGGGATGAGTGGGTGGGATCGGCGGGATGGTTTGTCTTCAAGAAAAGTGAATTCGGGTAGTATAAATGGTGAACTGGAAGTAGTGATGTTCGTTGCGGAGAGTGCAAAGAGCTCTGGGTAATGGACGACGGTGAGAAGGGGGCTTCTCATTCTATACTTAACACTCTAGGGCCATGTGGGAATGGTAAATTTGATACCTTACGCAGAGGGAAGGGGCGGCCACTTACTAACTACAGCCCACCTTCGAGCCCTCTCAACCCGATTGCTGAATCTCGTTCATGTAGACACTTTGCCCAAATCTTACCTGCTTTACCCTTTTGCGAAAACTGCATTCGGGATACCCTCCACGCATAACTTACGCTGATGCATAGCAACCACAGTACCGTAATCATAGCCGCTTCGTAACCAAAGATCTTCAGTCCCAGGATGGTAAACCTCAATATTTCCACGAGCAGGCGTGCCTACGCACGTAGCTACGGCTCCATGGAGTTAAATACGTCAGCTACGTAGCTACACGTATCTCACGTATCTCGGGAGGGCCCGTACACCTTCCTTGATTAAGTAAAGTTGAAGCTTTTTATAGGTGTTTTGACACACTGCTTTGCGCCACCATCCCATGTTGAAACCTACATAGTTTCACGTCGTCTAACCTTACTATTGTCTCATAGGCGTCAATAGTACTCAATAGTATTTTGATAGGAAATTAATGTACAGAAATGCCCCATAGCTACGCGCTCTACTCGAACTCGCGGCGTCAAATCGTTAATTGCCCTCCAGAAGCTCTACTAGGGCAGCGATGTGAGAACCTAATATACTAAGCTTCCTGACGAACAGTGGGGCATCTATAGTACTAACTACTAGAGGATTAGCCCAAGCTACGTCCGTAGATACGCGTAGCTACACGTAGCTACGCGTATCCGTATCTCAGCTCCGTACGTAGGCAAGCCTGTGCCATGCTGGGGACCGGGTTGCCGCAAACAAGCAACTTTTTCATGCACGTCAAGTATAGAGTGACAGGTCTCACATTAGAACCCTAGGCCACCAGAGATGGTGTCTTCATTGGATTGTTGTCCAGATTGCACAAGCGCCGTGTTCGGAATGCGGGTGTGTCATGGTTGTCACGTGTTGCAGCATTGGGAAGGCATTTTAAATCAGGCCTGAAAGCGCGCCATGTTATAGGATTAAATTGTTATAGGATTAAATTGTTATAGGATTAAATTGTTATAGGATTAAATTGTTATAGGATTAAATTGTTATAGGATTAAATCAATGGACAGATGAGGATATTGCGATTCGTCTACTTCATCTATGTGCATGTTCGCCGCCTGTTGCTACATACATGTGGTATTACAATCTAGCACATACTTTGCATATGAATGTCCTCCTTTCGCAATGACTCAGCCTCGTACATAGTCCCTAGAGCAGTAAAATTCGAGGTATGGCTGATATAGGACAGCGATTACAATAGCAGGTATCGCGGTAATTATGCTGCACATCAGCGTGAAGAGAATTCGACTCCTCGGCGTTGTGCAAATTGATATGGCAATGAAAAGGCCGATTCCGGGCCCGAAAGACCAGATCCAAAGCGATTGGACGCAGGTATTCATCCAGAGAGTGCCGGTACACACCAGGAGGGCGAAGCATGCTAGTCGCCACCATTTATCCCTCACGAACCACGCCCATAGCAATCTGCGGAATTTGATTGGTTCCCCTCTGAGCACAGGCACTTGGTATGCCATATGTCCACCTTTGAGGTCTTTATCAATGCGTTGCTGCAGTTCCGCCTCTGTCATTTCGGTCTTAGGGCCGTCTCCGCGGTGGGGTTCAAGATTCTCTTGTATAGCGGTAGCTAGTTCAAGCACGGCTTTGTATTTCCCTGCAATTTCTTTATCCCCGCACTGTTGGAGAACTTTATGCGCTTTCAACCACATGAAGTATATACCAACGCTCCAGATCAACATCAAGTTCATCCATACGAAGAGTTGAATGAAGGAGGCTCCCCACTTATAGTCCTACCTGCCGTCAATACATTTCCTTGGTAGGACCGGAGTACAACCTACTTACCTTGGTGGATTGGCATTGACCATTTTGCGAGATATAAGTGTAATCGTAGAGCTCCTGTGCCGATGTCCATAGCGCATTGGATTCATTTCTAAAGGGGTAATTAACACTTGCTGGATACGCCCAGCTATTCCCGTAAAATATTTTATGACTAGGTAAGAAGTATGCGGATATGTTGAGAACTGGTGAATCGATGGTCTTGTTGTTGAAAATGGATGACAAATTGGGAGAGTTGCCATTGTTGAGTCCGAAGAACCCATATTTAGATACGTCTGCATGAGCATCAGCCAGTGGGTTTTGTTGTGACACGAATAGACCTACAGTCAGAGATGTTACTTGCAAAATAAAATGCGGAATCGTCATTAGGAACTGGACCCAAATACCAATCAAGTGTTTTAAAAGTATTCCTCGTTATGTAAGGCTGCACTGCACTCGTTCAGTCGATTTTCTCTCCACATTTCTACTATACTTACCGATTGCGCTCTTGTATGGTGTGACTCTATAGTCGCTAGTCTGATTGACACGAGTACCATCATGGACGATGTACAAAACGGGCTTGAAGCTTTCGAAAGGAAGGAAGTTTTTGCTACTATCCGGAATGTAGGCCTGTACGTCGGTAGAATAACCCTAAGTTCGCATCTCAAAGTCAGCGTGCCTCTTCGAATCGAGGAATGGGAGATATTTGACGTTGAGTCATGACTATACTGTATTTTAACACCGCGCTGATCCTGCAGACCAGCAATTCCCGTGTAGCGCAACCTCACTTACAGTCATAGCACTCGTCAGAGTAGGGAAAAACAATATATAGGTCATTGTAAACGTCACGAAAGTCATTGCGATCTTTGATTGTAGTCCTCGGCGAGTGGCAAAGTCTCTTATAAGGTAGAGTGATGACATAACCGTTGGTTCCTTGTCGAGGAAGACGGTGCGAAATGTATCGAGAGTCACCTACAGCATACAGTCAGCGACCGAGGTAACATTATTCATGGTAATGGCATCAGATTTACTGGTTCAACCGCCATTGATGTCGTAACATATCTCCCAAAGACTTGCCAAGATGTCAAGGCTAAGATGGCCTGGCCTCCACGGCCCACTAGCTGCGTTTGGTCTTTAGTCAACCCTTCCCAAGCTGAAGCCTTGCAGCCTCACCACATCCCAGATAATATCTATTGCCTTGGCTTCGGCAAATGTAAGAGGACCAGATCCATACGTGATCTGGAAAAAGCTGGACGAGCTCCAGTAGCTGTAGCGGTCAGGGTACAAGGTGAAATCGCCATCCGGTGTGCACGCGCTGTCGGGGTTCAAGATGCTAGAAATTATAGTTAAAATTAAGTATCCGGCAAGCAGACCAGATATCCAGAAAAAAAGTAGAAGGTTGCGACCCCACTTTGTCCGGCCAAAATCCCTTTTCATGTCCTTCAGGGCTTCGCCGGTAAGGCTCCAGAGGGCCATTGCTTGCACTTTCAGTCGCAGCCGCCATGCTGGACGAGGCTTTGCTGTCGATAGCTCCTCGTAACCCGACCCTTGGTAAGACAGAGGCTCCATGAAGTTGGATTGCGGAGAACGATTATTACATTTAGGCTGGACGTGGAAAGTTGCATTGCAACACATCATATAAGGCTACGAAACTTGAGGCGGGGGCGGAGTCAATCGACCGCAACTCAGCCCCCAAAAATAGCATAGCAAGCATATAGATTACGCCTGTGGCTTGCCTCGACGCCACCACGACCCCAACCCCTCACCACTCATGATTTAGATGGAGGCGATAGTACCTTCGAGATCCTAGCGAATAGCGTCCACTCGGGAGCAGGAGATGCATATCGAAAGCCATCGGCATGGAACTACGATCTGGACGACGCTCGAAGGAAGGGATCTCGAGGTAGTCGGAGGTAACGTATGCCCCAGCGCAAGGCAAATGCGTGCGGCTCAGATAAAGAAATGTCAGCTCATATACGGCAATACACTGAGAATCAGTGCACTGGCGCCAATCCGTTTGGTCTTACAAGAAAACAACTCTCCACAACGTGCATCTTCAGGCGTCATGCGCCTTTTGACCACACTTTCGAGCCAAGGGAGGAATTATTAGACCTAGTTCCCTAACTATTTAAAGTAAAAGCTGTAGAATCTTTAGAACCTATGTTTGCGGCATGATGGTTTGAAGTCACGAAAAGTTGGCCAGTGCCCCTCACGGGCTGAAGCGGCGATTATCATATGCGCTAGTCCCCAAACAGGCATCACGTGTGCTCACCGGTGCGCTGGAAGGCACTACTGTGAACCTCGCCACCCGCCGTGCCTCATCGTCACAACATTAGAGTCCCGACAAGGCTTCGGCTTAATCATCGATGCCATGAATATATCTATCTAAACTACGGCGCTTCTGGCGATTAGTGCCGTCGGCGAGACAGCCAAAGGTGCGGGGCTCAGTAGCGTGACTTGCATCTCTGATACTGGCAATGTCCTCACAGAGTCTGAAAGTAATGCGCTCGTGTCGCTTAATGTGACAGTTCAGAACAACTATCAGGGCTGGGTTAATCCCGAAGACCTACCTTCTATACCGCAATGCATTACCTAACAAGACACTATAGCCTGGTTGAGCGCCATGTCGAGATGCACTTCTAAGCCATGTACCCGACATTTCGGTATTACTTACACCCACAGGCAGTGGCTTACTCAACTTAGCTGCCTTGGAGTAGAGCTATCTCCTAGTCTGTTGCAAGAGTATCTCCCATACTGCGCCAGGCATGGGCAGGGAAGTCGTTGAGCTCCGGCTCTATGGAGCTGACAGAGCTACGGGCTATCCCCACCTAAGTTAGTATGGCAGCTGCCCGACCAGCCGTCAGAAATCCCTAGCGTTATCAAAATCCCTGCCGCCGCCTTGACCGAGGCCACCCGGCGGGTCAAGATCGCGAGTTCGATCACAGTGCTGTACATCAATTATACATTATATTATTACTACTACAATCAATCAATCAATCAATCGCGCGCGATCGAGACCTGCGAGGCCACTGAAAAAGGATCCTGCGCAGCTGAGTTGAGGTCCCCCAATGAGAAGCCCTGGCTGCTGCCGCTAGCTGTTGTTTGAGAGCTTTGAGAGCTCTGTAGCACCACTCCTGCCAACTTAAGCTCGACGTCAAAATTACGCATCCAGTTACCTAGGCAAATAAGAGCCTCTGCCGCTTCCTCTGGACCACGAGCAACATGGACAGAAATGCAAGCCAGAAACGCAAGCCAGAAACGCAAGCCATCAAATGTCGAACACCAGGATCTTGAGGAAGCTTTTCATTTTCGCAGAGAAGAACAATCTCCATGCACAGTCACGAGAAAATAACTAGGAAGTTTAGATCGGTATATCGAGTCTGCAGAGTTGTTGATTTATGGCAAGTATTTTCGAATTTGAGATTTATTTCATCACTAAGGAAATCGACAACTATGAATAAATAATTATTCTCCTAGGCACGAACTCTGGACCTTATCGTACGGGTCTGGCTGTCTTCAGTACTGTTTTGGATATGCGCTGCTGTATCTTGGCTTGCTCGCCAGTCTCGTAAAGTCAAGACGTTGACTAGAACCAGCGTTATTTGATGCTTAGAAACTGAAGCAGGTAGAAATTCGGAACTTCACCAGGTACGGGGTACAACACTCTCTTGTGCGAGGGATGAGCATGGCATGACTGGCAAACGACGCGGGCACAAGTAAAGTATTAGCACATAGGTCGGTGTCGACTCGTTTTTGCCTTATCGACGTGCTATTCTGAGCTAGCGAATGCTACCGATTCATTGGCCTTGCGTAAGAGGGTCCCTTCTCGCATTCTTGATCAGATGGCAGCCTATCATATGCAATGTGCGAGGTCGAAAACGAACCCCGTCAATCCATGACCAGTTCTTGAGCCCACGAATCTTGCACGTAAATAGCCTACGGTTACGTTGGCAATGATACCAATATCTTAAGGGGCAAGAGATGTCTATTGACCGGTACGGGCACGGCAGATGAAGAGACAGCGATGATGGTGGTGGTAACTATCAAACCTCGGTTGGATTTTGCGTCAGAAGAGGCAAGTTGCCGTTTCAATGACTTCACCTTTATGCAGGGGTCTACAGCCGGTCAACTTTCCGGTTACCAAAAATGCTTCAGCGAAAAGACTCTACCGCTTAAAAAGTCTTCTAACACCGACCGAGTAACGTGGCGTTGGAAGTTGGGCCCGACTTCCGCAACTACACATTTTCTTCGCCCAATGCGACATAACAGTCTCCGCATCCAGACTCTCGGAATGAATTTACCGGGAATTCGTATCCAGCTACCACATATCTGTGTAAAGGGTAACCTTGTATGGGGCTTGCTGGAAGGAGCAGGTCCCACAGATAAGCCAAGGCCTGCTAATCTACATGAGGAATCTGCATAGCAATCTCCCCATTGCTGATCGTTATGTTTATTGACGTCGAAGCAGGTACGCCAGGGCGAAATTAACCTTGGGTGAAGCGGGGATTCGGGCTGCTTATATTCACCCTACCTCATCTCATCGTGCTCTTATTCTCCTCCAGTCGCAACTGTTTTGTAGGGCACGCTACATTCACAACAAGCCCGTCCTTGGAAGTAGTCCGTCAGTATGGCCCGCGCGAGGCGACCGACAGCCTTCAAGGCTATTGCCACGAGTTTTGTTTTGATGCAGCTCACTTTCGCCGCCCCGACACCGCAAAGTTCAGATCCGTTCGCTGTCTTGGACCCTCAGGAATGGGTGAATCCGGATAATATGACCTGGAGCGACTTCGTTGCACCACCGAACACGAATTGGGGGGACCCCTCAAAGAAAGGTTCCTCCCGGAATTTCAACATCGCTATGGTGGTGGTGGACTACTCAGATCAACCTTTCGTCCTTACGCTCCCTGCACAATCGGACATCTTTGGCAATCCCCAGCAAGATGCGTTCGGGATAAAGAGAGAGGATGTTCCAGGGTGGTACCGCGACTTTTTGAACAAACCCGGAGAGCTCAATCAGGGCCACACGCTACATGAGTACTGGATGGGCGATTCGCATGGGAAATATGGCGTTGACTTGACGGTTTTCGGTCCATATCGCCTGCCGGCTAAGAGTTGGCAGTATGGCGTTGATGATGTGAGCGGTGGCTTTAACAAGGGGGCCTGCCCTGGACCGGAACGATGTTCTGTTGATCTCCGCAAGGACGCATTAGGAGCATGGCGCGCGGACGTTGGGAACGACACAGCTAACGCATATGAGCTTGCGTTCATTCTGTCGGCTGGCCAGGACGAGTCTTCGACGTGGCAAGAGTTTGGCGAGATGAAGTTTCAGACCAAGGAAGATGTACCTGATGCATTCGGTCCACCGGGGAACAGCACGCTTCCCAACTACGCGCAGACGCGCTACGTCGAGTGGACGTCCTGGGCCGCCGCTTCGACCATCTGGCCGAATGCGGGAGGTGGTTCATCTACGCAAGGCGAAAGCTCCGGCATGGCTACATTCGCACACGAACTGTCCCATCTTCTCGGCATCGGAGACAATTACAACAATCCATATAGCGTACCAAGAAGGAGAGACTACGCGGGACCGTTTTCAATGCTCTCTCGTGGCAGCTTCAATGGACCTGGGGGGCCTCATAGCCGCTGGCAGATCCCGCCGAATAAGGGCGCGTCTATGGGCTCTTTGCATACGATGCGAGACAAGCACCAAATCGGACTTGTCAACCAGTCCCAGATCCTCCAGATATCGCGCGAAGCCCTCGCCACATCTGGCCCCGTAGTTGCTGAGATTACTGCCCGCGCAGTCGATGCTGGACCAGGCGGACTGATGGGTTTCAACATCTCCATGAAGACCGACTTGTCACCCGTGTGTAACGTCAGCACGGATCCGTACTGCGATGGTGGAAAGTACAATGCATACAACATGGAGGTTATTGATCGCATGGGCGCCGACTCGTTCCAACCGGATTCGGGCGTGATGATCAGCAAGTCGAGGAATTCGGACAGGCAGCAGCCATTCCAATGGGTGATTGATGCGCATCCAGAGGACATCCATGTCGTCGACTTCTACCGTCCCAATGGCACAGCGTCGTACTATAGCATAGGCGACTATCGACAGCTGGTCGATGCCCTCTTCCACGCTGGCACGCGATCCGGCAGCGAATTCGAGTATGTTGATAAGGCGAATGGACTACATTTATACATTGTGGGGAAAAATCGCGATGAGAGTGGCGTCCTCCGTTACACGGTGGGAGTCAGCTCGCTGGACAAAGGGGGCGCCAACTCGTACAAGATGCAGCTCAATAAGGGGACGGTCGACAGCGGAGCGTACTCGACGAACGGAGCAACTGCCTATATGTGCTCCTTCGAGATCAAGAACAGCGGTACCTACTCAAAGTCTTCAGCGGGTCACCCGCAAGACCTTTCGGCGTATCTGCAATACGACGTGTACCGACTGAGTGCGGAAGTCGAGGAGAAGGGATGGAAGGTTGAAGTTCCTAATGCGCTCGCTGCGGTCAAGGCGGGCGAATTAACGACCGTGAAGGTGGCCGTGGGCGCTGGGAGCGATGCTGGCAAGGAGGCGCATGTCAAGTTGACGGTAACGTCCGAGTCGGATCCCTCGCAGAAGGACACCAAGGTCTGCACGATCGAGAGGTGAGTATCTAGAGTCGAGTAGATTGAAGCCGAGAATGTAAAGGAACAGATAAAAGAAAAATGTTAACGTTAATGAATTAATCCATCAATGTTTGTACGTGTGGTGATGGAAGCTTTGACAGGTTTTGCGTTAGTCGGTGCCAAGACCGGACGAGTGAACTCGGGCAGAAGAGGCAGTGGCAAGGCATTGCTGGCAAAGTGCGAACGAGCTGCGATATGCGAGTGATTGAGTATAGATACCACCGAGATGCTACGTGCGACGGTGCTGGAGCGAAGTTCCATGGACCTGTGACGGATTCAACCATGTGTGAGGTGAGAGTAGCACAGCCTACGTCACCCAGTCCACTGAAAGCGGGACGGATTTAAAGAAGGCGCGGAGGCAGTAATCGAAAAAGGTAAACGACGTGGCTGGATGTATTTTGGGCAAAGGGCCGGGGCTGGCGCGCGAGGGCTCCGGGCACCGGACCGAAGTTCTCGCCGGCCGCGTTCGATGATGGAGCGCTCGAGGGCGTGGGCCGTCGTTAAGTCCGCCACAACCTCATCAACCACTCAGCAGCCTCTCCCTATGCCCCCTTCCCTCGTACACGGCCCATATATATAGCAGCAGGGCCCCAGGGGAAACCTGAGGTCTCGCTGCATACTCCCGCATCGAAAGTGAACCCCTTCACCCTTTCCCCGCTGCACCTGCTGCGGAGCTTTCTCAACACGTCTCGCAGCCGTGTCCTCTCCAGGCCAGCGGTATACAGGACTGCTGGACTCACGGGCGCCGGTGCAGGTTACTCGTATCTGACTCTGTCGACACCAATCCGCCTCGATTCGAAGGATAACTCCACCATGGCGACGACGGAAAGCAGCAGCGAAGAGATGCGTGGACGCACGCAGCAGAGCCCGCTGGCGTCGCAGAGGGCGAAAGAGGCGGGCGAGACACAACCAGGGCGATTCCAGCAGTGGTTTCCGCTCAGCGCAAAGGATGGATTCAGCCAATGGGTATGTTGTTCGCGCCCAACGTCGACTTGGAGTTTGGGACTGACAAGGCACAGTGGGCGGGCACCTCTCCCGCTGCGACTGAACACCGCGTGCTCTCCTTCGTCCCGTACCTCCAGAAACCACCCACGCACACAAAGACTGGCTCTGCGCCCGTCTCGAGGACCCCCTCCTCGGCCGACGTCTCAGCCCCGCCATCGGCCGTAGAAGACCACACCACGACAACGAGCATAACGGACCCCCATGGACCACGGCGATGGAATTCGGAGATGGTCGAGCTTAGCGGACGGGGCCGTGCATTGAACGAGTTCTCCATCGAGCGCATTGGCGAGGACGTGGATAACAATCTGGTTATGTTGCATGGGTACGGGGCGGGACTAGGCTTCTTCTACCGCAACTTCGAGGCCATATCGCGCGCAAAGGGATGGAAGGTTTTTGCGCTGGATCTCCTGGGCATGGGACGGAGCAGCCGGCCCACGTTCAGAATCCACGCCAAAGACAAGGAGGGCAAAATCACCGAGGCAGAGAACTGGTTCATCGATGCGCTGGAGGAATGGCGCATCAAGCGGGGATTAGAGCGCTTCACTCTCCTCGGCCACAGTCTGGGTGGCTATCTAGCAGTGGCGTACGCGCTCAAGTACCCAGGCCGCCTCAACAAGCTCATTCTCGCCTCCCCCGTCGGAATTCCAGAAGACCCGGACGCTGTCAACGAGGACATGCCCGATCCGCAGGACTCGACATTAGCAAACGAGTTTACTCAGGACGCGGCAGAGACACGAAACGGCGTCCCGCCAAGCACTGCCGACAACAACAACTTCCTCAACCAGCGCAAGAAGGGCGAGGAGGCAGCCAAGAACCAGCCTCCCAGGCGCAGACTACCGGGCTGGGTCACAACTCTTTGGGAAGCCAACATGGTTTCGCCCTTTTCGCTCGTCCGATGGAGCGGCCCGCTAGGTCCTCGGCTCGTTTCGGGCTGGACATCCCGTCGCTTTTCCCACCTACCCGAAGAAGAGGCTACTGCGCTGCACGACTACAGCTACTCGCTCTTTCGGCAACGGGGGAGCTCCGAGTACGCCCTCGGCTATCTCCTAGCACCTGGAGCTTTTGCTCGCAACCCTCTGATCCGGAGAATTCAAGGCGTCGGCCGGCAGTGGATCGAACCTCACGACGCCCCGACCGTCGATGGCGATGCGCCCAAGAAATGCCACAAGGCGCGCGCAAAGTCTCCTGCTCCATCTGCCACGTCTGCTTCTGCTTCCTTTGCCTCGCGGCAAGGGGAGAGGGAAAATGGCATCCCCATTATTTTCATGTATGGCGAGAACGACTGGATGGATGTAGCTGGTGGTTTTGCTTCGGAGGAGAAGATCAACCAAGAGCAAAAGAGGATACTGGCCGAAGTCACCCCTGACGAGAGGAAACGAGACAATGGCTCGGTCAAGGTGGTCATAATCAACAAAGCGGGGCATCACGTCTACTTGGACGGTTGGGAGCAGTTCAACAAGGTTATGTTGGAGGAAATGGCAGATGTTGAGAGGAGGGAGCGGCGGCGGTAAAGTACTTGATAAGGTTCAATGGCGCTCCACGGAATATATCCATAGATGTCTTGCGGCAACATGTTTATCTCTTTTCTCTCACGTCCTTGCTCCCATGCACCCGCACTCCATGCGCCTTGTTGGATCAGCTCAGCATCATGTCATCCAGCGAGAGCCCCACAGTCTAGTCTGCATCCATGAAAGACGGTGAAGAGAGATTCGCGACCTTCCTGAGCGGTCGTGGCCCCCCATACATTATGATCCGTTCAATACGCGCCTTCGTCTCGCCAGCGAATCCCTGCCTTCACCGCGACTTTAGCGAGCCGCGGACATGATTCGCTCCTCTGCTTCCTCCACCTCCTCGGCCATCAACACGGTCCTCAAATGCAGTACAACGACCCACCACGCCCTCGTTGAGCCGCAAGGCCGCTCCGCTCGCTGGTCCTGCTTTCACTCCGACTCCCACACCATCATAGGGCTCTATCCTCCTTACAGCAGCAGCAGCAGCAGCAGCAGCAGAAGCAACCGTGCTCGCAATCGCATTCACATGCCAACCACCTCCGCGTCCACGAAGCTATGGCATCGCCATTAGACCACGTCGTCAAAGGCGCGCCCGCCCCAAACACATCGCTCAATCATGTCGCCGCCTCAGCCTTCGCCGACGCGCCCCACGATGCCTCATCGCGACTCGCCTCGTCGCTCAAGACGCCGCGCCCGCCGCACCCACCCTCAGACCCAACCTCGCTCCTCCCCTCGTCGCCCCCGCAAATCTACCTCAACCTGCTCATTATGGAGGCATCGCTGCGTAGCCAGTACCTGACACTGCGCGCGCGGCGGCGCCAGAACTCGGCCGTGCTGACGCTGCTCGCTGCGTGGATCCTGCAGTTTACATATCTGCTATGGTTCCGGCCGCGGGCTGACGGGCGCGGCTTCGGCGGCAGCGGGTACTGGGTGTTTGATATGGCAATCAAGGTGTGTTGGATCACGGGGCTGGTTACGCTGGTGCTGTTTTGGGCGACGGGGCAGTACGATCGCGGCGTGCGGTGGCCGCGGCGGTGGGTCGGCATCGCCAATCGTGGGCTGCGCGGCATGAATGCGAAGATGGTGGTTATGCGCGGGAGGTGGTGGCGCGAGGTGCTGGGTTGGGTTACGTTCCTGCTACCGTTTGAGGGCGGCTTGTGGGGCGGCGAGGCCAGTGGGAGCAGTTACCATTTCATCAATCTGAGCGGGGAAAAGAAGATTGAGCTGGGGGATGGGAGGCCCAGGCACAAGACGGTCATCGATGGGACCGAGTACGCCGAGGAGGACATTGCGCCGGGAGGCGATCACATCAAGCTGCTGTTACTGCCGAAGCCCTTTTCGCCCGATTTCCGTGAGAACTGGGAGATTTACCGCGCCGAGTACTGGGAGAGGGAGAACGAAAGGAGGGCCGAGCTGAGGAAGAGGGTCAAGGCGAGGAGAAGGGAAATTGCGCGTCTGCAGGGCGGGTGGCTATGGTGGACGGGTTGGAGAGGATGGAAACATGCACGGGGGATAGCGGGGAAGGGAGCAGATGTCGAGAGGATTGGACATGGTCATGCGCATACACTTTCAGCGACAGGGTCGCTCAAGGAGAGGAAGAGGAGGCCGAGTGCGATAAGGGGGCGAGACGCGAGTCACTCACGGAGCTCGTCCAGGAGCGTGACACCCAATCCAGAGTACGACGAGGCCCTCAGATTCACCGAGAGGGAGAGGAGACTCAGCACGAGCACTGTCGGAAGCACAGCGACGCGCTCAGACTCGAGAAGGAAGAAGGCGGCTTCCGCGCAGCCAGGGACGGCACAAGCCGCACGCGCCCCGACTCGATTAACGCCGACGGGGTCGAGACCCAGTACGCCGAACGAGTCGAATCCTTATCATGGCAAGAGGATGAGCAGTCTGAGCACGGCCGAGAGCCTGAGCGACTACGACGGCGATAGCACTGCCTACGAAGTGGGGAGCATGGGGCCACCGCCTTTACCGCCACAACGAAGGGGCAGCAGTATTACGAGGAGCGAGCGAGGCGAAGGCAATGTGTTTCCGAATGCGAGGAGTGCTTGACCTGCCATGTATATGAAGAATGCCCCCTTGCCGTGTTATTTTCTGATACCTGTTTGCATGGAAAGGAAGCAAGAAAAAAAGGCATAAAGGGATATCGGCTCTCATCATTAACTTCACCGCATGTATGTATATTTTGCAAGCGCATTGCTAAGATATCGATTTTCAATTTCCAAGTTCAGAGAACCGAATAAGTTCTCCTCATCTATTACACTAACATTTCCAAAACTTGCGAAGCGAAATACCCACCTCCACGCGTATTGTCCCTCACGCATCGCTCAACCCAGCCGCTCATCCAAACTCGGCCCCGGTCTCCCCGAAAGAATCTCCTCATCATACATGCCCGTCAACTGCCTAAACGCCTCCTTCCGCTCCTCCGCCAAAACCCACTCATCCCACTCCTCATCGCTCTCCTCACCCCCATCCTGCACCTCCCCCTCCAGATCTCCATCCCCAACAACAAAAACACTCACCTCCTCCTCTCCCTCCCCAACCACAAAAGGACTCTCGTACCTCAACCTCTCACTCAGCGCCATCGCCCCCTCCTTCCCCGCACTCCCCACCCCCGTCCCAGACCCCAAACTCTCCTCAAGATAAAACGCCGCCCGCCCAAGCGGAGGCGTCAATGCTCCTGCCGACACAGGCCCACATACTCCGGACGTCGCCAGCGACACGGATGAATCTAGCATTTTTGTGCGGGGGTGAGGGGGTACAGAGGCGAGGGACTCGGTGGAGAGGGGGCTACAGGCGCGTGAAAGCGGGGAACGCGAGGGCGTGTATTTCCAGTATAGGGCTGTGTGGACGAAGGCGAGTTTTGTAGGTGCGAAGGCGCGGGATAGGGTGGGTGGTGGTGGTGGTGGTGATGGTGGTGGGGGAGGGGGGGAGATGGGAGAGATTTTGCGGCGGTGGCCGTCGAGGGGAGTGGGGATGATTGGGTTGGGGACATCTGCTGCAGGCGTGGGTGCGTTGCTCTGAGCACCGTCTTCTGGGCCAGGGCCAGGGCCAGGGCCAGGGCGCGGAGCTGCGAGTTCGATGTCGTCTTGCTGCGTTTTGGAGCGGCGGGAGAGGCAGCGGCGGAGGAGGTGGTAGGTGTGGTAGGGCCAGGTGAAGAGCCAGACGGCTGGGTTGCGGGTTTGGCGGAGGTAAGTGCGGAGGGGGAGGTTGGAGTTTAGGTAGGAGACGAGGATGAAGATGAAGAGGGTGGCGAGGACCAGAACGATGATGAGGGGGGTGTGGACCTGGTTCTTAGGTGCCATGATTGCAGGCACTGTTGATCGTCTCTGTGTTGGTTATGATGCGTTGTTTTTGGAGGTTTCTTTGCTAGTTAGGGAGAAGGGTGGCATGTTTATGTGAGAGAGCATTAGTGTACAATGTTGAATGTGTTGTGATGACGAGATGTGGAGAGGAAGAAAGAGGATTGAGTGAACAATAGCATAAATATGCCATGGCCGTCGTGAAAGAAATTGTAGAACTCGATATTGATGTGCTCAGTGACTTGATGTTTCGATGATTTAGTTTGCCCAGTTTGGACGGAAGACTGCAAGTGACTGCGTGAGTTGACACGATTCTGGTCATTGCCAATGCGAAAAGCTCCTGGAGCAGATACTCATCGTGATCCTTTCAAATTGATGTTTCCGCAGTCATTGTATGACGCCCATCGAGCAAATGGAAACCTTATTAGGCCGTTGAACGCCATGCAAACATGTGAAACCCAAATACAAATCGATGACCAGCCTGTAGACTCCCCACAATACAGATTTATAAAGTAAACATAAAAGAAATAATAAGAAACCACAAGGGCTACATGGATCAGACCCAAATCCTCGCTCCATCTATATCCGCAAGTCTGCGCGAGGGGCAATCCACTGCCGTGAACCAATCTTCCCAAGGCCCCCCAACCACTCAGTACGCCAGACTATCTCGTCGGATTCTTCAATTCCGCCACCTCCCTTTTCAGGGGCTGTATCACGAAATAGACCATATAGCCTATAATCCCCAAAAGGATCAAAATCGCCATCCCCTGGGCCACGAGCAACATTTGCATGCCGTCTGGTGACATGCTGCGAAGATTCAGGCTGTAATTCGTGGCCATTACAAGGACGAGTCGTGAATTCGAGCGAGGTCTTTTGTCGTTTGCGAGATTTTCGCTGCGAGGAGAATTAGGGCACATGTATGCCGAAATTTTAGGTACGCTGTGTGTACTTACGTGGAATCTGGGAAGGCTTCTTTCGAAATGCAAGGAGCAGTTGCGAGGTCGTCTTGTTCGTGCGATGTAGCAAACTTGGTGCGAGTTGGAGCTGGTTTGGTATTGCTTTGAGGTTCGAGGTGGTTGATGGAGGAAGTGCAAGGAGTAGTTTCGAGGTTCTCTTGTTCCTGTGAGATATAAAGCAATCTTGGTGCGAGTTGGAGCTGATTTAGGTATTGCTTCAACGTTCGAGGTGGTTGATGGATGAAGGAGGGAGCATGAAAGAAGTGCGGTATATATATGTGGAATGGGGTGACTGGAAAGTGACTCGACGGCGATTGACTCTGAGGGAGTCAAGATGACTCTGGCAAGTCGGTCCAGCAATGTATGCAGTAAAAGCGATGACTCGCGAAAGCTGTAAAGTTCAGTCACACCCGTTTATTGAACGAGCCAGATAAGGCATCAGGGAACCAGTCCCCTCTCCCTAGACGCCCAATCCATGCTCATCATGTCTCCTCAACTGCATCTTCATCTGGATCCTACGCTTGTGATTCTGACTATTCTATTGAATTTTCAGTAAGCAGCATAGACACATAGTAGAAATCAAGTGCGTGGAGGCTGTGATTGCGTTGTAGAGAGCATTGCGTGATTAGTACGTTGTGCGTACTTTAAAGTGGTAGAAAATGCAGCGAAAAATGGAAGACTGTACGCATTCAGAAGATTAATATATGTTCTCGGAAGAAGCGTGTCTTAAGAAGACTGGACGTCGCCGACTAGGGACACAGATGGCTAGGAAGTATGTATCGCAGCTAAACTGGGTCAAGTTGGAACAAACGATGGTAGACTCGTGATTGATTTTATTGGCAAGACAGTTTGAAAATCTTCTTGTTGAGAAGTAAAAGGCAGCCGTGTATGTTCGGCGCCCAATCTATTTGACTGAAGAGTAGCTCCCTCTGGAGACTTAGGTTGTTACGTCCGGAACTCACGCCATATCTGATCCAAGCGCCATTACTGGAAGGCGTTCCGACTTGTCTGCCTTTCGAAGAGCCGTCTCTGGGAATTGCAATGCCGGTTCACCCATCTCAACCACATCCGAATCGAAGCTATCGGTAGCCCATGATTTTTCATCCCGTCGCTGAGAACGAGAGCGACCTAAAAGACACAGCGTGCGATATAGCCAGGTGAAGACAACAGCCCAAAGACTGCAGCTGGCCAGAACGTATCGCTTCAGCGGCATTCGTCGTAGGACAAAAGTCCGAATCATGAAGCCGATCAGGATCATGAAGAAAAGTACCAACAGAGTGACGATGACGACAACGGTGTTGGGGACGATTTGAACGGTACCGGCAGCTTCCATTGTGCGAGTAGCGAGATTCATAAGGTCCAAGGCGGTGGACGGTGGAATGGAACGAGTAACCAACAGCTGGTAAATGACCGACACGACCGTTCGCTCTTCGACTCTGGAAGCTGCTCAGAGGCGATTGCCGGTGACAGGAACAGTGACGTTGGGATGAATTTAGAGCACCGGATGAAAAGCATCCACGCCAAGACGCAATATATGTCGTGTTACAATGACATACTGATTGTTCAAGATGAATGTCGAAGAACGGGCGTCGCTATGCAGGAGGTTTCATGTAATCGTAGTCGTAAACACCGTCTATACCAATCAGTCATGCGGGTGGCACTGTTGCATCGCTGAGCACTCACAATTCGTTAAGCGTAACGGAATGAACTGAATGGAGTTCCATTGGGTATCAAGTATCATATCTGTGCGAGTCAGTAACGATTCGCCTTCATTCACGGAGCGGCCATGCCTGATCAAAGTCAAACGAGTCGTGCTTGGCATGCTTCTTCTTCGCAGGCGTCGGCGACCTCGGTGAATTGGGCTCGAACTCCATCATCGGTCTCGAGTCGAAGCCTTGCGAGACGATTGAGGACGTTTGGCTGTACCGAAATTCGTCTGAAGAGTCGCTGTTGGCTTTGACTAACCGGGCTGGGGGCGCCGGCAGGTGCTTCAGTGGTACCGAGTCGGAAGAGCTATCTTCGAGAACGCTGTCTTTGATGTCGTATTGCTTTGGCTGCGACTTTCTACGGCAGCAGCACCCCACGCGGCCGTAGATACACATGCCCCAGATGACGACACCAAAGACGATGATGACAGGGACTATCCCGACGCATACGATGAGGGCGATGGCACCGCTCGAAATGCCCTCGGATGAGCCGGAGAAGACGTCTGACCTTGGGAGAAGCTGCGAAGGCGCGCTCAGCGCGGGGGCAGAAACGGGGAGCGCGGGCATGTTGGTGGACGATGAAAGTGGGCGATGGGCCAGAAAGACGAGCAATTATGTACAAGTATATCTGCGATACGTAAACGGCGAAGGCCGGGGATACTGGCGAAGCGAGACGCTGGTCGGCGAGGATAAGGACAAAGCGACAAAGAGGTATGTATGTTATACACAAAGAAACAGCAGAGACCGGACAAGACGATTGTGCTCGGAAGGGCCTGACTAAGACCCGCACCTTCCGATGGTGGAGGAGAATGACGCGCTGGCGGCGATGACGGGGACGACGGGATGACGGCGGCGCCACCATGGCGGCTGCTAAGGCGTAGACGGTTAGACGGCGCGCTCCAGAGCCGCGCTGAGCCCGAAACACTCGAGCACGGCGAGGCTGATGGGGCTCCATTTCATCATCGTGTTGTGATCTGCCGCCAAGTTTCAGAAACAAATCAGGGAAGCGAGGGGAATGCCGAGCGCGCGACCAACCTCCATGTTTCGCAATGAGCTTGCTGATGCTCATGCCGTCCAATGTCCAGATTTCCTGCCTGCCCGCTTCGCCTAGATCAAGCCCTCGCACCTTCTCGGCAATCTGCTCCTCGGACAGGACGTCATCCATGGCAGCGTTCAGCGTCGACGAGAATAGCTCCTGCGTCTGATTCCAAGGCATCGTCATGTCGTCTTCCGCATGCACGAGCACCACGGCGCACTTGGTGCTCTGCCGAACTAGATCGGCGAGCCGCAACTGCGTTTCCCACGTGTCCCGCATGCGTCGGCTGAACCAGGCTTGCATTGCTGGCACCATTTTGATGGGAGCAAGTATCGGCAGCACGTCAGCTATTGAATATGCCGAGAAGGCATTCCCAGCGCTGGTAAAGGCAGCGCAGAGGATGATACCTGCGAACTGAATCGGCGTGTCCATGGTGACGTAGCGACACGCAATAGCGCTCGCAACGGCCGTGCCGAGAGAATGGCCCAGCAGAACGATGCGGTCTGGCGGAATGTTGGCTTCCTCGAGAGCCCAGTCCACGACAGCCCGCGCATCATTCAATAGTCCCGCCTCAGATGGTGTTCCAGTGGACTTGCCGAAGCCGCGATAGTCAAAAGTAAGCACGAATATCTTGTCGGATGCTCCAGAGGAATACATGCGATACTCTTCCGTGCGCCGCTCCTGGGCAATAGTGCCAGTGTTCTATAATATTGGCATCTGCTTCAATGAGCGAGGGGTGACTTACGCCATGGACTAGAGATTGTCAGCCGCGTCGACCACAGGTGAGGAGGCCCGTTGCGCACAGTAGATCAATAGTCGAGCTTTGGGATCATCGCGCAGCGTCTTGAAGACAAGGTGCTCGTCAATGTCCCCATCCACCCTCGACTTCTGATGTGCGAAGCCATCCAAGAGTCTTGCGTACACTCCAAGGGGGGCGATGAGCCACGCGTACAGCCTCTCGCCGTCCTTGGTAGGTATCCGGAAAGGTGCCACTTGGTTCTCTGGCCGTGGTCAGCGTCGTTCCCAGCACAACAGCCATGGCGCACTCAGAAATCCGGCTCGTTCGGGCTCGTCGAGCCACTTTCCGGGCCACAGTGTCACCCAGTGGAGATACAGCATCCTGACTGGATTAGCGCGCGGTCTTTGGGGAGTGTCGCCAAGTCACCGACTGTTTCTGCACCCAAGGGATGCAGCAGAGGAGGGTTGCTGGTAGCCATATCCCGCTAGCAAAAGCCAATGGAATAGCGATATATGAGTAGATGCCCATGATGGGATGTAGGTTGGGAGGTGTTTGCAGGCGGCGCGGTATTCAGCCGCCCCTTAGCGCCTGCTGAATGCGGTTGGCGCTCCCATGCACTCTGCCCGCCGCAGTCGTCGCCTTTCTACAACTAAGCTATACCATTTCAGCGTTGCATGCGAGGCGGATATATCCATCGCTAGTCCGTAATTCGCATTCCGTAATTCGCATTCTGTATCCAGGCAGCTGTGGAAAGTGTTATCAATCTATGGGAAAAAAGACACCCACGTGCCCGCGCGCCGATTACAAAGCCACGACGGCTCGATGGATGCCTGAGCTGTGGGTGACTGCATCTGCATCGACGCGCCCTGTGGCCGTATAGATACGATACATGACGTACGCGTCTACGCGCTGCTGCCTAGTCATCTTGCTACGTGTCTCCATTTACCCTCCGCGCGACTTGCCCTCATAAGCCGCGCCGGACAGACAGTTGGACATCATCTGCTCCTCTCCACCATGACCTCCACCAACGTTTATCACGGCTCCTGCCACTGTGGCGATGTGAAGTATCAGGTTCGCCTGACGCTCCCGCCAACCATGGATACAGATCGCAACGCGAAGACGGTCCGCATCTACAAGTGCAACTGCAGCACCTGCCAAAAAATGGGGTTTTTTCACTGCAGGCCCATCTCCCTCACCGAGGACTTCATCGTCACCTCTCCTGCCGACATCAAGGACGTCGGCGACTACCGCTGCTTCCGCAAGGTGAATGGCTGGTACTTTTGCAAGAAATGCGGGGTTCGCACCTTTGGCGTGGGGGGCGCCTGGGAGCAGGAAGAGCTGGACGTCGAGAAGTGGGCTGGCCGCGAGAGCGACGGCAAAACACAAACGGTGTGGAAGACCAAGCCAATCTGGTACAAAGGTCCGGATATGAAAGGGAATCAAGAAGAGAGGGAGGTGCACTATGTGAGCGTCAATGCCGTGACGCTCGAGACTGGCGAGGGAGGAGTCGATTTGAGAAAGTGGCATGAGGATGGCTATCTTATCTATGTTGACTGCAGGGACTTTTCGGAACCGAGCATGACGCCTCATGCGCAGGGCATGTACTGAAAACAGTCATCGAGCTATGGTCACGTTGTGGTCCAGGAGAAATAACTGCGATAAGAGTCTTCGAGATTCCTACAGGGCATGACTGGCTTCACCATCGTTTGCGAGACTGGGAGAGAGCGTGTATGGCTATGCGAATTAACCCTATACATTGGTACATGTTTAAATCAACAGCTGGGTTGCAATTCATCGTCATTTCCCCAATTTGTCACGACTATGATGTCTGGCTGGCTTCAGTGTGGTGAGCAGACCCCTTTCGATGACGATAGCATTCACCGAAGACTGTATAAGCCGAGGAGTCAGAGCATGACGCATCGTGGGGGTATATATGGAGTTTCCCAAGGCGTCCTCAATGAGTGCTGCACATAATTTGTGTCACACAGTGAAGTTCTTGATGGCTACCCGTATTCCACCACCGAAGCGGCCAAACCACCGAGCCGGCCACTTTTTCCTTGGCGTGACCACCCCACCTCCCAACTCTAATGCCTCAACAAAGAAACGCGTTTCTCGCCCAGCAAGAAGACAGAATTACTCTTGCAATACAAGCTTACCGGGCTGGCCAGTTTACCACGATTCGACGCGCTGCAGAGGCATATAACGTCCGTCACCAACGAATCTCTGATCGAATGAACGGACAGCTCTATCGACCTGAAGCACAACCTAACTGCCGCAAGCTCACCTCTACCGAAGAGCAGACGATCGTTCAATATATCCTCAACCTCGATTCACGAGGGTTTGCCCCCCGGCTGTGTGAGGTGGGAGATATGGCAGATAAACTACTAGCTGCCCGTGGTGGACAGCCTGTAGGGAAGAACTGGGCAGAGAGATATGTGGCGCGTACACAGGAGCTCAAAATGGCCTTTAATCGAGCAAAGGACCGCCAGAGGATCCTCCAAGAAGA
>ML996205.1:97934-112812 GCA_010093805.1 Polyplosphaeria fusca
ACACGCTGACCAGCGTAAGCAACCTGGCGGGCGTGCTGCAGTATCAGGGGAATTACGAGGCGGCGGAGGCGATGAACCGGCGAGCGCTGGAGGGGTATGAGAAGGCGCTGGGGAAGGATCATCCCAACACGCTGACCAGCGTATACTGTCTGGCTTTCCTTTTCCATCAACAACGTCAGTACGAGGCAGCTCTATCCCTATATGAGAGGGCCAGCCGCGGGTATCAGCTCAAGCTTGGTGTTCAGCATCCCACCACAGTAGCATGCTCCCGGCATTACTCGTCCCTAGTCCAGGAGATGAAGGAATTCCAGTAATTTGACATGAATAAATGCAAATCGCTTTTACTATGTTCTTTACATATGATAATATGCTAATTGTAAGGAAGTGTGGGTGGTGTACAAGGTAGATTGTATGTAGGTACAAGGGTGGTGTAGGTGTGTTGAGATGTATGAGCAGGGTTTGCAATGGGCGGGCCGCCCGCCAAGACATTTTTCAAACCCGGGTTAACGCTGAAATAGCAGCCAATTGAAAAAAAGGAAGAATTAGACTTTGCTTCTTTGAGAGCACACTAAGCTAAATTGAGAAAGAATTGACCCGGGTTTAATCATTTCTTGGCCCTGTGTATGAGATGTATGATCGTGTGTATGTAGGAGAGATGGCTGAGGAGCAGCCTTAAGTACATGATGCTTAGTCACGAGTAGACTCGTGACCCTTCGCAGAGAGCTATAGTATTGCAAAGCCAGCAAGAATTTTTATAATAAAGGTATATGGCGGTGCAGCGTACCGTGAACTGCACCTATAGATGAAAGATGTGAAGACTAAGTTGATTGTATGTCTACGGAGATCAACGAGTATATATACAGCAACAGTGACTCAAATCTATGAAATCAGATCACGTGACGATCCGTGTGAGATCCGCTATATATCCGTGATACATCCGTGATAAGATACTTAGCGTATAAGACGCTTAGATGCGTAGGTGTTTATTCCGAGATTATCTAAACCATGTGATTGTTTTTGGTGTTGCTATAAGTTAATAGAAAGTGCTGCCGGCGTTCCGCCACGGCGGGGTTTCCGTTACGCAGGGATGGACGCTACAGAAGATGCAATTTATGATGACTCGACCTTTTACCACAACCTTCCATTTTTAGACGTCGAAGATGTTCAGGATCGGTCCGCTTTCGATTCAATCACCTCCATCCCTATTGTTAGGATCAATTGAGCGAACGGTCAAGCTTTCGTCATGGTTTACATCGTTCTTATGTGGTATGTATTCGATATGACGAACCTCAGCAGGGGGCAAGATACTAATTTGATGAGCATCAATAATTGAAGCGTCGGATAAATTAGAAAAGTTAGTGAATCTAGACTGCTGGCTCTCACGAACTTCGTGGCCGGGCAGAACCTCATCAGCATTCGACATTTGCTTCAACGTGTCTACAAAGGGATGTTCAATGAGGTCATCGTGGTCGTTATCGAGATCGACGTGCAGATTCTGATTGCCACCCAATCGAGAATTCTCAATTTGATTAGGCCAATGACGTTTTGATTCCTCCAAAGATTGATTTGCCAAAGTGAGCGGGCGCAATTTAGTAGTTTCGCGACGGGTCTTGAACATTTGTAGTGGCCGGCCATCCTTGATGAGCGGCTTTGGGCTGTAAATGACTTCAATGGCAGTAAAGTCGGCGGATGGGACCATCAAATGGGCTTCTTGATGGACCGTCAACTCGGTTGTTATGATTCGTCCGCTATTCGAAGGGTCGGAATAGTTGCGCAAACTCAGATTGCTTCGCAGTGGCACATTCTCCTTGACCACTTGCTGCATGCCCCGTTCAACATCGGTCTCATGCGACACCCTGTTTGCGCTGAACTTGGGAGATTTTCGCCGCTGGTGGAGCTTTGATGTCGTGAAATTCAGAGCGGCTGCATGGCGAAGCTTACGGCGATCGCGGTGACGACGGCTCAAGGCGAAGAGAGCTAGAGACACCAGGAGAAAGGTTATTCCTCCTATGCTAACTCCCAGAGCCACTCGGCCCGAGCCAGTTTGCACAAAAGGTTTGGCGTCCATGATAGAGACAGCTTGCTAAGACGCGAATGGAATTGCTAAGACGCGAATGGAATAGAACTCGGCAAGACTTCGCGAAGGGAATGTTCGCAGGAAGAGCAAAGTATAAGAGTAAGCAAACTGGGCATAGATTTGTGGCAACCATTGTTTTCAGTTTGACATTCTAAAGTGCACAATGAGAAGTGAGAAGGTAAGGCAAATTAGCCAAGGGTCATCATTTACAGGAATCAAGATTACAATACCAAATATATACGGGTGCAAATGTCTAGACGCCCTGCTCATTTACAAACAAACCCGCCATACCCATACCCGTACCAATGCACATGGAGGTGAGCAATATTTTCTTCTTTTGCCGCCTGCATTCACTGAGACCGGTCACAATCTGTCGAGCGCCAGTACAGCCTAGCGGATGTCCTAGGGCAATGGCGCCGCCGCGTACATTCAGCTTCGAGGGATCGATCTTGAGCGCCTCGATGCAGTAAACGGCCATGGAGGCAAAGGCTTCGTTGATTTCGATCAAGTCGACCTCGTCCAAAGAGACATTGTGCTTTGAAAGAAGCTTGGGAATGGCAACGGAGGGGCCGATACCCATAATGCGAGGCGCCAGACCAGCTACGGTGGCACCGACGAATTTGGCCATGATGGGCTGGCCGAGCTCCTCGGCCTTGGAGCGTTTCATGAGCAGAACAGCAGCAGCGCCGTCGGTGACCTGCGATGAGTTGCCGCCAGTCGACTTGTCGCCGTGAGGCATGAAAGCAGGCCGAATCTTGCTCAAGGCTTCGTATGTTGTTCCATACCTTGGTCCCTCGTCTCTTGTGAGTGTGACCTCTTTCTCCTGGCCAGTCTTTGGGTCCTTGAGATTGACCTTGACTGGAGCGATCTCGTCGTCGAACCAGCCTGCCTTTTGCGCAACCTCGGCCCTCCTGAAGCTCTCGCAGGCAAACCTGTCCTGCTTCTCTCGTGTGATGTTGAAGTCGTTGCCGACATTTTCAGATGTCTGGCCCATGGGTTGCATGCAATCGGAGGCTTCCTGGTTCTCGAGGATCTCGTCAAAGAAGGGTCGCTCGAGGCGGTCGCCGCCCTCTGTCATCGACTCAGCACCGACGGCGAGACCGATTTCGATAGACCCGGTGGCAATCTGGTTGGCAATATCTTGGACAGCCTTGAGCCCGGAGGAGCAGAAGCGGTTGCACGACGAGCCGGCGGTCGTGTTAGGGAAGCCGGCACCGAGCATGGCGGCACGGCAGTAGTAGGCTGCTTTGGCACTCGACACCTGATCCGACAAGTCAGCGCATACCTCGCGACACGGAGTGGGAGGCAGGGACATACATTGCCCAAGCAAATGTCCTCGACCAGCGCCGGAGGCATGTTCATCTTATTCACCACCTGCTTCAGAAGCTTGACGACGATGCCATCGAGTGGTGTGTCCTTGAATCCGCCCTTGTGTGCCTTTGTGAGAGGGGTTCGAATAGCGAGGGTAATGACGATGTCGTCGGGATTCTTCGTGGTACTGGACGCATTGTCAGTCAGGGAAAATGAAGCTCGTGTTGGTGGAGGAGGGGAGAGCTTACATTGCCGCCAAACCGCTCTTCGAGGGCGTCATGTGCGACACGATGGACTTTAGGCGCTCAGTCATGTTGAAGACGGTACACGGGCTCAATTGAAAAACGACAGTCGCGCGAGGGAGGGTGGTGCGAAGAAGATGCGGACGAGAAAGGCGGCCGTGGGGCCCAGATATAAGATATAACACGCTGCTTCAATCTGCCGAGGCACTTCGGCGAAACGTCACGGGGAGCGCGGCAATTGATGAACCGCCGCACGCTGCGAGCACGGCTCCGTGGGAATGACCATGGACGGAATAGTAATCGCATCATCAACCTATGGCGACCATGAAAAAGTTCAGTCTCGCATTGTAGCTGCTCGGTCGCGTTGGCATGCCCATTGCCGAGGGTCCGCTCGTGGAAGGCGCCGCCCACATCCATGACCCCAACTCTTCACACCCATCTGACCCTGGCACTCCAGCGCCCAAGTATTCCGAATGTCTTTGCGATGATATTTGCCGAACGAAGACACGAGTAGATGCTTCAACTGATCACCACGACCTGCCGCCTGTCACGTTTATTATCGCATTCTACCCACCAGGCGGAATAATAGAAGTTCAACACACTCACCAAGGCGTATTTGACGCTATTTAAATCTGAATGCGTGGTTTCTATCTCTACTGGAAGCCAGTTTCGGACAGATTAGGCGAAAGGCATCCTTCGAGAGACTCTACGGCATTCGGCTAATGAACTGCTACGCCCTCATGAGCCCGCACGCCTGCAGTAAGGAAGGCGCATTTTCTTGACTGCATTCTACGCCATTGGTTATTATACATCTCTCGCAATCTGAGGCCATAGTAGTGGTTTGAAGCCTGAGCTGACTGCTGAAGGGGATCATGTTTGCATCCTCCCTGGAATACCCGTTTTAGCGCTGCTTCATTGATAAGACCTTCACTATGAATTTGTGAGATACTGCGTGAGTCACGGTTTAAATTATGGAGAATGCATGAGACTTTAAAATTATGGCATTGTGGTAGGAAGATATCGAGATTCGATAAAGTAGTGGTCGTACAGCGTGTTCAAAACTCCCACTTCTCGCCCAAGTCACATCTTCAAACGACTCTTTGTCTCTCTCTCAAACTCTTTCCTTCGTCTCATATCTCAACAGTTCGTGACTTTGAAGGTAGAGATTCTCTGGCTGGTCGTCTTCTTCCAGTCTTTGCACGAATACCCGACCTGGCTCGAGCAGCTAGCATCGTTGTACAAATGAACACAGCAGTCGGAGAGCCACGCCCGATCCCAATCCAAAGTAGAGCCTGCCGGAGTGGTGGCAGGAGTGCAGCCTTTGTTACCAGTGCCATCCCAAACACGATTGGCGAGGACAAGCGTCCAAGCCGAGGCCGCAGGGAGAAGCAGTGGGAGAAAAGCGACGATATGCATGGTGACTCTTGCGAGCTATCAGTAAAAATTCTCCGACGCAATATCGGCAGGCAACGTACTTGTTATAAGGCTGGAGCAAGGGAAGGTGTTGAATTATCCAGTAGCTGGGGGTGATTAAAGAGATTGAAGTTCCGTTCGTCACCTTTCCTTTATACACGCTTTATCCTCCCTCGAATTTTTCCTCTTCGCATTCTTCGCATTCAGCTAAATTGATGTTTATTGCCTCACCGGACAGTCGTACCAGTTCACAGCTCAAAGCGCCCCATTAACCCGAGGCAATACTTGGGCTGTGTCACCCACTTTGCATACTTGTGCCCTAGACAAGAAGATTTACGGCCACTAAAACTATTTCGAGAATTTTCTCGGGGCGTTGAGTAAAAGAGTGACGAACAAACAACCAATAGCAGCCCATATCCTTAGCCATACAAGCATCCGTCCGGCCCCATGGTGAGAGCGAGCAATACGCAATTACGTAAAGATGTTTCTGAAACCTTTTTCCTGGTTCAATCATGTCAAACCAGTTCCAGACTCGCTAAGACAAGACACCAGCAAGAGCCGATATTGCTTACGACGCTTTAGCGCGTTGGCTGTGGGCTGGATCATGCTTCGCGGAAAAGAGCCCCCTTTTAGACAGGCAGTGATGCTGTGAGTAACACCGGTTACACAATTCGTCTAAGAAGCTCCTTGTACGCATACGCTTCTCCCTGCCGGTTCAGATCATCTAGACCTGAACCCATGACCGTGGTGTGAGCAAACGCTTCGATGCAAGGGATGCATCGGCAGAAGGGTCGGTATCCAATACGCATATTAGAATGCACCCTACACTTTGGTAAACCATTCCGAGCTGAAGCTTTCTGGTAGAGATAAATTAAACCAAGATACCAAAATTGAACACCAACCTTGATTGGACCCTAGTGCCCGAAATTGATTACGAACCGGTGAGTCGGTTATTTTTGAAGCATGCTGTATATTGAAGCTGAAAAGTATCTTCAAACGCGTTGTATTCAAATTCTATGTAGAGATTGTAGGGGTCTCATTGGTGAGCGACCTGAGGTATTAAAGAGCGCAGATGATTCTGCAAAGGGACAACGAAGCGATGACTAGGGAAAGCGAGCTAGAGATCTCTGGCTTGTCCACTCGGGCATAGAATCTTCGACGAGTGGGGCATTGATGACCTTGCGCTACATCGTGCAGGGGTACTATTAGTCTATTACATGGCCTGTGGCACGGTTGCAACTTAACAACCATCGCTTGTTCACTCCACTCTCATCTTAGCGTGAGAGTAACTGCATGTGCTCTATTCAACACCAAAACCCCGATGCCATGGGAACGGTCAACTGGTCCACCAAAGCCTTCTGAATCACAAAACCCAACCCATGCGCTAGACCCCTCACCCTTCCCAAACCAAAAAAAATCACACATCCAAACTCCAGAAGATGCCGGCCAGCCTCACAGCGCCCCCAAAACCGCGCCCACAAACCCCAACCCCAACACCACATACCCCAACACGCCCCCCCCGACCTCCACTCTCGCCCCCGCACCACTCTCCCTCTCATCCGGCCACCAAATCGACGCTCCCACCGAATCCCCCCTATCCTTCACCTTCTCCCACACGCAATCCGACACACCTTTCGGCGTCAATCCCTCGCTCGTGACATTGCAGTACAGATAGCAATTACTCCTCCCCCAACTCGCAGCCGGATTGCCGCCGCAGCACCCGCTGAGCAACGACGAGAAGTTCTTGTTTGGGTCCGAGATGGCGACGTAGGGCTGGTCGGTCGGGACTAGGGTTGTGATGGTTGTGCGCGCGAAGCTGCAGTTTGACATTGTGGTTTGGTTGGATGAGAGGGGGGTTGCGGATTGGAATGCTGGATTGGGGCGCGTTGCGGGCGGGTGCATGGGGTTTATTTTAACAGCTCCATTGTGGCTTGGGTGGGCGAGGCGGAGTTGCGTCGCCGTTGGGTTACGTCAGAGGTGAGGCGGTTTATTGGCGGTGGGGTGGGCTGGTGGTGCGCCGGGTCTCTTGGTATGGGGTGCCTGATCGTCGTCGCGACTTGGTGTTTACCCATCGTGCCGGTCCGGATGGGGAGTGGAGACCGGGTTTTCTTAGGTATAAGACAAATTCTTGGACAGGTGGGTGGGTACAAGGTGCGCTTGGAGAGCGAGTTCGAGATGGAAAGACTAACGCAACACCTGTTCAAGCAATCGCACAACGACACGGCGCTCAGTCAACAAGGTACACAAGACTAACATCTGCGATCCCACTACAACAATCCACATACAGCGCCCATGACTGCCACCCCCAAAACCGCCCACCCCCCAGCCCTCCAGTCCACTCGCAAGCTCCCCGCCCTACTCCCCGCATCCACTTTCCTCCACGACCTCAACGTCTGATTCGCCTCCCTCACCGTCCTCTTAACACAATCCGCCACCTCCTCGGGCGTGAGATGCGCCGCCGTCACGTTACAGTAGAGATAACAATTTCTCGTTCCACATTCAGCGACACGGCTGTTGCCGCAGCAGGACCAGAGCACCGCGGACCAGTTGTAGAGGTTGGGGATGGCGGTGAAGGCAACGTCGGTTGGCGGGTTGATGCTGGGTCACGAGGTTTGGGCAAAGCTGCAATTTTGGGACATTGTGCGTTCGACTGGGTGGAAAGAGGACTGGCGTGGGTGATGAAATGAGGGAGCGATATAGAGGAGAGACGCGGGCGTGCGATTGGGATCGAGGAGAGGTTGGCGAGATTACGCGTGTTGAATATGTAGGTAGGGGGAGAGGGGTGGCGTGCGCAGGCAGAATACCGTAACCTCAGACAGATTGCGAGGCTGGGTTCACCATGGACGATGTCAGCGGCGCCTCGTGTTGGTCGGTGCGAAGTCCCAAAGCGAGCCAAAAAGCCTGCTAAACTTTCTAGTGTGTACACTTGGCGTTCATGACGTTGGCAGGTTGATGAGGGCCATTCGCGGCTGCGGGTAAAGATAACTTTGCTTAGGGAACGCATCTTCACCAGGTCTGTGACAAAAGACCAGAAGGAACACGCCCAACTCTTGCACAATAAAGCTTTGGCGCCCTGGAACACTGCCATTCAAAGACTTGGCCAGTCATGCCATACGATGGGACACTATGGGAAGGGAAGGTTTTCCATCGAAGAAGAATAATCTTTCGTTAGGCTAGATATCAGAAGCCAATGAAATTATAATCTGCCTTTAGACATTAGCAGCGAAAAGTGTGAGCCCGGACATGGCACGGAAAACCTTGTCCGTGATAACGACATGGCATGCCTCGCCGAATGCTGGTCTTCCCACATTGTCTACCCAGGAAGATTTGGCGGCCGACGTTCTGACAGGCGAAGCGGTGTTTCGAGGGAGGCTAATAGAAAAAGCAGTCCACCGAATCCACCACGCCAAGATCCCGAGGGCAAGATCAAGAGCTCCGGAAGCGTGACGATTGCGCTGAGGTCGCCCGCTTCAACAAGGAGATGGCCAGGCCCTAACTGCTAGGGTCCCAAGATGGCGAGAAAGCCAAAGACTCAGCGTCGCCTCCGTATTTGTTCTCGTTGCGTGCTAACGTCGTTTCCCTATGGATACTACGAGCCATGGAGAGGCGCACGCGTACCTCCAGGACAATCTTGCCGTGTCGCAGCGGTCTGGCCAACGATGCTATTATGGGGAAACCATTGTGAAGGCGATGATTTGAGCGTGCTGTGGTGGGGTCGACTAGCGAAGAGCGGGAGGGCGTATCGGAGTATCTGTGTGGGATGCGCAATGGGGTTCGATGACATGGTAGATGTGAAGGAAGGCCTCGGTGGACAGGGAGGCGGCATGGATCGGTGCCATTGCATCACGCATCCATAACCAGCCCCCCTCAAGGAGATGGACCAAACCGCGGGCCGCTATAATCCTCCTGTCATTGTCGCGAACACGACGCCAAAGCACATGGCGATGCCCATGACCCTCGATATCCCTAGCTTTTCACCATCACCACTGGGCTGAGGCGCCTGTTTGTACCAATTGTGTATGCGACACCCATAGCTCGACTGGTTTCCGACGGCTTCTTGCTTTGCAAAGTTTCCAATGCAATCATACGCCGTTCTCCACGATTGTTGTTCGGTTCGGGCCCACTCGGCCAGGTCGATGGTGATTTGGCCGTAGAGTACGCACTTTTCGGTGAAGATGTTGGGATCGGGGCCGAGACAGGCCTCGAACCAAGAGCTGTTGCCGGGGCCGTCGGCGGGGATGTAGCAGATGGCGAGGTCTGATTTTATCGCCGGCGATTCCTTGTCAACGGGAGGGTATGCGCAAGGGTACGTCGCCGAGGCATTTGGCGCCAGCGTCGGGATAGGGGGTGCGGCTGGTGCTGTCGTCGATGCCATGGGGGCTGCGGTTCTGGAGACGAAAGCTCACGTTGTCCATGTCCAAGATGGCGACGCGCGACATGCTTAAGGCCCCGCGGGAACTCGGCAAGGCCGGCGACGCCGTACCCGCCAAGCTCGTATCCTGGTCCAGGTTGCCGCTGCCCAATGGCTCCATTGGTGTTTGGTGGCTTGTCATGCTATCGCTCGTCTTCTTTTCAGGAAGGTGGTCGTTTGCACGTCGTGGAGGATTGAACCATCCATACCATGCCTGGACTCGGTATTCGCCACGCGAACAGCACCTACGATAATGAGAACTTCTCGGCGAGTTTCTGGGATAAGGATGAGTGCAAGCCGTCGAAGCCAAGCCATGCCTGGAAACAGCGCAGCGCTCTCTTTTCCTCTGCCTGTGCATTGCAGGGCATGTCATGAATGGAACTGAATGAGTTGATGCTTCTTGTCGCATACGACGCGATTATTCTACTTGGATTCTACAAAAGCAGCCGACTAGCAGCGGCATCTGATGCCATGGGATGAATGTATCATCAAGACAGACATGGACAAACGCGCGCTCCATCCAAGGCTGCATGGCAAAGGCCATGGCGATGCGATATCGTTTGACGTGCCATTTCGCGACTCCCCGGCTACGGTGGTGTTCCAAATGCGCGTTTGCCCATCGCTCTTGCTTCCTCTGCCAAAATGGTGGTCTGGTGGATTTGGGCGCCGCAGTTGGCGAGACTGAACTGGGGGGCGGCAGTAAATCCTGGCTGCCTCCGCTCTTCTTCCTCGGCGCGCTCCATCATCCGCCTATAATTCTCGTTTTCAGCCCTGATCCACTTGACGTAGCGCATCCTGTCCCGCTCTTTCTCCTCCACGGCGCGCTAGCGTATCAAGGTCAATCTGCAAGCCCAAGTCACGTGTATACATGTGACCTATCATCATGTACATAAGGCTGCTCGCAAGCCATCCTTCCTACATACATCTCATCACACCAACACCACACTTGTACCATACTCAATACACCTTGTACACCCCTACCTACCTGCTTACACAATCTGTTGCGGCTGGACCTGTTGGCTGTGAGGCTACCGGTATCAGCATCTCCTCGCAGACTCACTTGGATGCCATGTTCGCCAGGCGATCTGCCTGCTCGTTGCCGTAGTCACCCGAGTGACCCTTACACTAACTTTGTTCAGCACATGGCTATCGAAATGAGCGATAATGCGCACCCAGTAAAAATGTGTCGCCGCAAACCCGGCATCACGGTCCTTAATTATGGCGGAGATTTTGGCTAGAAGATCGTCATTCATCGTCTTGGACCTTTTGGGAGGTTTCGGTGAACGCTAGGCCTCAGAGATGCGTTTCGGGTACCAATCAATGATGGACTGAATGGAATACATGGAGTCTGTGCATATATCGATGTCGCGGTTGAGGTGAGTGAGCTCGAGGGTGTACAGGATGGCTGAGAGAGGTAGCGACATATCTGGTCGCGCGATTAGCCTCGGGGTTTGTAAATTTGCCAGATTAAGTCGTGCACTTGCCGGGGGTCTTTCTTCCCAAGAAAAACGCCTGCGGACGCGAAATCACGACCAAGAGCTTTGTTTTTGATGCAGCTTCCATCCCTGTAAACGACCAGGGCTCCCTGGGCGTGCCTGTCATGTCTGCCCGACCACCGGGGAAGGAGGGGAGTGGGCTTCAGCAACGGCCTGTAGACGGCTTCGTCGGGCGAGGCGTTTGCAGTCATTTCGGAACTTGCTTTACGATGGCCTTGTGTTCGCGTGTAGTGATCGAACGGGCTGGGTGGCGAACGCGTGGCATGTTGGCGCTGAAGACAAGCCTGTCACCCCAGTAAACACCATATCGCAGTGCTTCACAAGGCACTGATTACGCTTCGACGACTTCCAGTCCAAGTCATCTTGAAAACTGCTTCAATTGCTCATCTATCGAGTACATGCATCCATCTTTTCTACACTAACTTGGATGTCGAGAACTTCTAAAACAAATTGACTACCTCCGGCCAAAGCTCTTATTCCCTATACTCACAAGTGGCAACAGCGATCAGATGAGGTGCTACCATGAAACATCGAAATATCGGCACGAGCTAGCCGCCGCCCCCTCCACCTACCACATAGTACTTGGACGGAACTTTCTCCGTACCACCGTTAGGCAGCCTTATTTGCTCGAAATATTTATCGTAGAAGTCGCTTTCGTCGAAGTTGGTGTACCATTTGCGCATGCCAGGCCCAGCCCCTGTCCAATCTTGAACAGGTGGATCTGTCTCGAAAACACCTTTTAGGGGGGAATATCCTGCATGCCATCGACCGATGGACCATTCCTTTCGTTCATCAACTATACGCTCAATGTCTGCCGTGCGACCAGCAAAGAAGTTGCAACGAATGATCGAGGTACCTTCAGTCATGCTGCGTAGTGCCCAGACATGTCAACAAGCCGGCCATCCGGCCAGAAGCCAGAAGCCGGCCGGGCCTGGTGTTTTATGGGTCCATTGGTCGGCCGGACGGCCTGATTGGTTACAGAGGCCTGGCCGGCCGGATGGGCCTGGAGGGCCGGTTTCCCAATTAGGAAAAGCTGTATAGGAAATTGGTGATGTAGTCTCATTCGTTTACCCACTTATCTAACCCATATTTAGCGTTCATCTGATCCTCTGTGAGAGATTTCTTATCCACCTCATCGTTGCTCACAATGCCAGCTCGCCTCCATCTCCTCGTACAGTGTATTGCTGCTAACAGCTCTGGTGCAATGCCCCGTCGGCGGGGTTCTAATAGGTCGCCAAGCTCACTAAAGATGCGCTCACACTCACAGCTCGAAGCTGGGATAGAGAGTACGTCCAGTGCTAACTTGCTAAGGTTGGGGTAGCGATCGCGCAACTCCGCCCAGTATTTAATAGGGTTTCTTGCGTGCTCACTGCCCTTGGCAGCTATTGGCTCACATCGCTTCCACTGCTCGAACTCGTCCTCCTCAGTACTAGCTGGGTCGACGATACTATCGATAAATTCGTCAATATTACCCGCCCGTTTTTTATTGTGTGTGCGCGGCTTCGGCAAGCCCTTGTACTCGCCCCACAAGGCCTTGAATCTGCGGTTATTGCCCTCCAGCCAGGCTGGCTCCCATGAGTTATCGCAGTACCTCTTGTAGCGGGGGTGGAGTATTGTAGCGGCGTAGTAGACGGGCGAGTTGTCAAGCTTGGTGTAGTAGTCGCGCGCCTTGATAATAGCGGCTCGGAGGTTGACTGGCAGGTGGTCTTCCGGCGCTTCGTCGTGCACGTCGTGTACAACGTCCTCGTACGTTTGGAGTCGTGATTCTAGTTCTCCAAGTAAGTGCTCAAACACAGGTATAATCTCAGCAATAGAGCCAAAGCGGCCCATCGCCTTGCCACCGCCATGGCCGCGGCCCTCGAGGCGTTTTGTGCACTCCTTCAGCGGCCCCAGCACGTCCATATACTCCGAAACAATCTGCCAATCAGCAGCGCGCATGCCGTCTGATCGCATCCAGTGGGGCGCTTCGGGTAGCTTGTTACCGCGGCTTCTAGCGTACGCGTCTGCGTTCTTGATGCGATCGATATGGCTGTTGGCGTAAGTGCTCACCGCCGCCTGCAGTTTGACGGCGCGCTTATAGCAAGAGTAGTACGAGTTCCAACGTGTGACGACGGGCTTAACGGGCTCATAAATCCTCTGGTTTTCAGCAGGTAGATCGCTTTGCGCGAGGCGCTGAAAATTCTCAAAAAGCGCGTACTGTTGCGGCGTGTTAATGTAGTTGATAACGCCAAGAAGAACACCCAATGGACCGTCGCGTCGCCAGTTCTTCATAAGCCTTGTTTCCTCCGCAATATCAGACGTCGCCTGATCGTTGTTGAACGCCTCAGCTTTCTTGCCCCAGAGGAGCACTTGGCCGATGAGATTGAGCGTGTGAGGGCCGCAGCGGAGGCGGCGGTGAACAGGATCGAAATTAAACTCTGGCCGACGCGCCACGGTAGCTATCGTAGAGTCGTTATTGCTGGCGTTGTCAAGGACGAAGTAGCCGACTTTGTGGGGAGCGATCTCAAACTTCTGCAGCGTTGCTACTACGACCTCAGCCATCCGCTCACCGGTGTGAGCGCCTGTGAGCTGCGGCAGCGCAATAGGCAAGTCTTGCAGCTCGCCGCTAGCTGAGACGTAGTGTGCGACGATACCCAGAAAGCCCTTCTTCCCGCCCTTCGTTGTCCAGCTGTCAAAGCTTACGTGTATCTTACTTATCGCGCGTGACAGCTCGTGGACGACTCTTGGAAACAGGTGATTGTACAGGCGCAGAACAAACGCCGACACGCTACCGTGAGACCGCCAAAGCGCGTCTTCTGCGACCGGGTTAGCAGCTTTGATCAAGGCTCGAAAAGCTGGCTTTTCAAACTCAGAGAGTGAGAAATTGTTATCAACAAGCCAGCCAACAGCTGCGAGCCGAAACCTCTGAATATTGAAGCCAGCAAGCTTGTTGGCGACAGCTTGTGAGACTGGCAGCTTGCCAGCCTTTAGCGCGTGATAGATAGATTGCTGCTCCGGCTCCTCATCAGATGGCGGTGCGCCTAGCTTCTTGATGTTGTGTCCAGTTCTCTTCTCCGCTAGGTGTCGCGCGGCTGCCGAAATAGAGCTTGTTGTTGAAAAGATCCCACGGCCGGTATCAGTAGCCCGGTGTTGAAAACACCAGTGGCATACCCAATATATGCGACTTGGCTGCTTGCGTAAGGCGACGCGATAGCCATGGCAATACACCCAGCTTTTCTTGAACTTGTGGGTAGACAGAGGCATCTGAAACTTGTGCAGGCGACTCCAATCAATCCCATCGTAGTTGTCCATTAGATAAGCCTCAAACTCGTCCAAATCCTCGTCCTCATTGTCTTTAGGTGCCTCAGAAGCAGCAGCAGTTGCGTGCTCGCTGCCCTTGGCCGGCACGGCAATGGCGTTTTCGGGACGCGACTCTATGAAGCGCTGTTCGAACGTCAGGGCCTGGGACCCGTTCACTAGGTCTTGTAGGGCGTTTATGATAGGTGGAGGAGATAGAGGCGGAGAGGCAGCAGGTGCCTGCAAGTCGACATGAATGGGCTGACTGGCGGTCCCTTTGGCGCGCTTGTTTGGGCGGGAAGACACGCTGAAAGGAGCGCGTTTCTTGTCTTTTCTATTGGTCATATTGACGAGGATGATAGTAGGCACGCAATAATACTTGCAACACTAAGAATTATATTGTGGGCGTGTGTGGATAGAGAGTTTTGTAGACGGCTATATGGGACGACGCGTCGGTGCAGCAGTAGGTGTCTGGCGACTAAGATTAGATGGCCGATCGGGCCAATCAAATTGCTCAAAACTGCAACACCAAAACAGTATCACGATGCGCAAAAACTACTAACGTCTCCCACCATCGAGCGGGACACCCCATCGAGCGGGACACTTTTGCCAAGACGACTACCACCCCATCACAACGCGTAATGTCTCCATC